>LGRX02034664.1:0-33853 GCA_001247695.2 Cymbomonas tetramitiformis
CTGACCACTCCTGGACGCCTTGCTCGAAGACGCATGTACATCGGCACGGAAATGCGGGCTTGCCAGGGTTCCAGTTGTGGGTGAGTGCGGCGGCGACCTGCAGCGCGAATTCCGTAGTGGGGCGCGCTATGGCCTGTTCCAAGTAGTTGCTAAGGAAGCCACCCGCATCAAACAATGGGCGAGACGGGTTCCTCCCCATTTTATTAAGGCACTTATCGACAAGCCAATAAAACTTCCTCTCATCTTCCTGATTCCTCTTTGCCTGCGACCTTCCCCCGCACTTGCGTTTTTTTGGAGGGTCCGCCGGGTTGGAGGGGGATGCTGCAGTCGGACCGGATGGCTGCTTGCGCTGCGCCGGCTCCTCCGTCTGGCCTCCTCGTCTGGCGGCCACCGTGACAGCCTTGATGACGGACTGCGCCGTTGGGCAACGGGCACAGTCTGCTGCCTTGAAGAGGGGATGCTCGTGAAAACCATCAACACAGGACGACTGCACGACAGTGGCACTATTGTCGACGCCGGTGCTGTGCGGACGAGCAGCAGGGCCCGTAAGGCCCCATCCTCTCCACGATGCCAGCTCCTCACGCTTCTCTGCGGTGATTTCAGCCTTGCGCCCAAAAGCTCCGTCCAGCATTCTGCACGCCATGGCCACGTCCGCAAAGTCCACCACGGCCCGTGCCCGCGCCTCCGCTGCCGACAACGGCTCGAAACAGGCTAGGCTCGCGGGGTGCTCTGGGTGCACCTGATGCACCAGGAGAGGTGGCTGCATTTGGCCCGCCAACCGGAATGCATAGCACGCAGCGCACATGACGTGTCCGAGCTGGGAGAGGTCTGAGCCCTCGATGGGCTGCACGCAATGCTTACACGCGTACACCTGAGGCAGGCTGTCGCAGCACCCCCGGAATCGGATGTCCGCCATGCACGCAACGCACACCAGCCGCGTGGGGAGACCATACATGACTCGCAGGGTGTGGGGCATCGGATGAATCTGGTTCTCCAGGTCAATGGTCGCGTTAGGTAACACCGACACCGCCCCGTACAGGCAGATGGTGAGCGACCGCTGGTTTGGGAAGGCGGCCCAGTCATCCGTCCTGCCTGGGCTTATTCCACGGTGGGCGACGTGGGTGGCCGGCCACATCGTCACCCACCCCGGACCACCACCATGGCGAACCCGCTCAAAAGGGTGGCTTGTGGGGTAGCCTTGACATGCGTCTGGCAACCGCATGTTGCCATCGTTCCAGATCTGAGGCAGCCGGGTGTCTGGACAGACCTCCGTACAGGCCTGGTCGTCGAGGCAAAGGAGTGCCGAGAAAGTGTGGATGGCCTCTGCACCGAGGTTCGGGGCCGCGTCAAGACCAATCTCGATAGCGAAGGGCGCGATGTCGAGGTGGTCGATCTGGTCCGGGCTGTCCGGACACCGTCCCAAAGCAGCAGGATTCTCGTAAAATTCATAGCCAGCTGCAGTCCGACCGCGGTGGCGAAGGACGGCGTCCACGCCCTCTCGCATGGTGCCCTGGAAATACAGGTGGACCGACTGCATCTGGCGCGCAGCGTGCACAGTAGGGGCGTCCTCCTTGATTTTCGACCAGTCGCACCTAACCTGGTAACGGGGATGCGGCGTCGTTATCGGTGGGTTTCTCGCCGTGCCGACCTCATCCGCGAAAAGCCCAGACACTTTCACGTAGTCACTGAAATCGAAGATGGTCCGGTAGTACTGATCATTGGCCGCGAGTGGCAGTCGCGCTTCCTTGGCCAGGCGTATCGCAGCCGCTGCGCCATCCTCCCATGCCTTCAAGCGCGTAGCAATCCGCTGGTGAGGCTCTTCTGCAATGTAGGCGCCAGTCGGTACGTCCGTCGGTTTAGTTGCGATGTACTCGAAGGCCATTTTAGCCTTGCGCCAGTGACGCTGCAATGTCGACAAGAAATCGTCGAAGTCCCGTGAAGCCTGCTGCTGCAGTGTAATGCATTTAGCAGTGCGGCATGAGTCATCCCCGCTGCTGGCTATGGCCGCTGCCTTCGCCGTCTGCCACTTGGCCATGACAGCTTGGCAGGACACGGCCCATGATTTAAGCTGGGTGTACTCCCTAATTTGCATATCAAAGATGGCCAGGGCTATGCCATCCCTCATCTCCTTCACAGCAGCCACCAGATCCCGCCTGCCATCTCGTGCTTCCCGCTGCCACGCTGCCCCTCTGCCAGAAAACATATACTTGTCCAATAGGTCGTTCGTAATGATGTGAAATGAAAACGGTCGTTCGTCACCCTCCCGGCTGCGTTCGTCGCAATATGACACCTGGTCCGCCGACGGAAAGCAGGACGTCCAAGGTGGTACCTGTACACATGTGGGCACAGCACAACAAACACATCACCGCTTAGGTTCCGGCGCGTGTCCGGGGAGCTGTCCCCACATCGCAGCCGTCCCCTCGGCAGGTGCACAGCACAACAAACACATCACCGCTTAGGTTCCGGCGCGTGTCCGGGGAGCTGTCCCCACATCGCAGCCGTCCCCTCGGCAGGTGCACAGCACAACAAACACATCACCGCTTAGGTTCCGGCGCGTGTCCGGGGAGCTGTCCCCACATCGCAGCCGTCCCCTCGGCAGGTGCACAGCACAACAAACACCTCACCCCTTAGGTTCCGGCGCGTGTCCGGGGAGCTGTCCCCACATCGCAGCCGTCCCCTCGGCAGGTGCACAGCACAGCAAACACATCACCCCTCAGGATCCTGCAACGAGCGCGCATCGCTAAATCAGTCACTTTAATTAAACAAGGCATTATTTGTTACAACATTGTTTGAATGGTACTAGTTGCCTCTATTCTACGAATAACTCAACATGGCCCGTGCCCGCGGAAAGTTGTCATGCAAGCGTTCTAATCCTCCATGGTCCACCGGCCTGGCTCGCTGCCTTCTTCTGCCATCGGTTTACGGTCCTTCTCAAGCTTGTTCCGAAGCATGTACGCAAACTTCTTAACAATCCCGCCGCACAACAACGCGTGCATGAATTCCTGCATACCAGCCAATAGCACGCAACTCGTGTGTTCAGGTATCACTTCCCACAGCACATACTGCTCAAGCTCCAGATCGAGCTCTTGTGATGTGCCCAGCAGCACACTTTCTTTATTGCGTTGACGTGGGCCTGGGGCTAACGATATCAGTTGCCAGAGTTCATGACGGCAGAGAATGCATCCGTACCCGCTGCATACCTACGGAAACAGCGCAACGAGGACTATAGGATTGCTGGTATCCGAATGCAGGCAGTAAAATATATTTCAAAAGTTGCTTACATCTAGGGGGCTGCGCCACGCCCGTCCCTAGCGCACTCACTACTATCGATGCAGACAGTTTATTCCTCTACTGCTTAGTTGCACTAACCTACTCCTCGCCATCCTTCAGCTTGGTGACCCATCGATATCGAACCATTGCACTGTGTCGCCAATTGCATCCGTCCAAGAACGTTTCCGGAGCGCGCCATCTTGATGTTGGCTACTCTGTCTGCCGCTCCCTACTGCCGCATCACTTGCGGAGTCTTCGTGACTGTGATCGCCGTCATCAGTACTGCTGTCGTCATCGGAAGGGTCCCCCCCCGGCGGCGGGTTCTGAGCGGTACACTCCAGAACGCTTGCAAATTCATCCCAGTACAACCAGTGCTCCTTTCGGCCCCAGATAGCCGCAACCTCCCGATCGTACACCTTCACGACGACATAACCGTTTGGGGGTTGGGTGTCCTCCACTTCCGTGTTGTATGTTCCGGATTCGACACGTTTGCCATCTGGCGATGGCGTCCACACATAACAAGGGTCAAAACGTACGATTTTGGCTGCAAACATGTATCCGAATAAATCCGCCGGAGCTCCCTCGTTGTACTTGAACGCAAACAAGTTGCAATCTGGTATTGTCAAGCGTGCCCCGATTTCCACTTTGCAGGACTCCCGTGCCCATGTGAACTCCTACCGTCCAAACCACCCACAAACCCGATCGAAGAATCAGCATATGCTTACACGGCCACGCATAGTCGTGGGTGGTGTCAGCAAGGAGTTACTGGCAATGCAACGCTTACTGATTTTACGAAACAAGAGAGCCCGCAGACCAAGAACCTGCATTTGCTCAGTTTCACACTGCCATTGACCAACCTCCACCATCGTCCCCAACCAAACATGCCGTGTGGTGTACGCAAGGAGTGTCTTGCAATGCAAAGCTTACTAATGTTACCAAACAGGAGAGACCGTCGACCAACAAACTTTAACCGAGACCCGTTTATACCTTAGGGAAGGCTGCGCCTGCGGTCCTGAATGCCGCGCCTGCGGTCCTGCAATAGGTTGATCGCTGGAGGCGTGCCAGTGACAAGCATCCCGGTGGTAGGGTCAACATAAGTTGCCTCAAACGCTTCTGCCAAGGCGCATGCGGTGGGCCTCTCCGCCGCTGCTATTTTCCCGCAGTCAAGGATAAGGCTGGATAGCTTCGAGGCCACCATGGGGATGCGTGTCCGCTTGTTCAGGATGTTGGGCACGCGCGCATTGGTGTCTTCGTCGCACACGCTTCGCAGCGCATCCCTTCCATCCCGTGTGAAGAGGCGTACGAGGAGGGCCGCAACAGCCCAAATGTCCGTCGCGGGAGTCGGACCACCTTCGCCATACTCCGGAGCCCACACTGATCCTCTTTTTTGCACCTTACGTCCTTGACTCCAGCGTGCTCGAGAGAAGGCATCCACCGCGATTCCGTCATGGGGTTGCCGACGTGCCAACCCGAAGTCGATGAACACTAAGCTCCCAGGGCGGCTGGGACAGAGCACCAAGTTATGTGCGCGCAGGTCCCCATGCGCAACTCCACCAGCGTGCAGCGCCCGTAGCCCGCGCACCATGCGCAGGCAGATTTCCCGCTTGCACGTCATGTTCAGAGGGCATGTTGGCTGCCGAAGGAAGGCGTCCAGGCTGATCCCATGGTCCATGAACAGCAGGAAGGGTGTAGGACGATGGCCATGGCGCGGGCGGATTCCGTAGTTGTGTGGTGGCACAACATACTCCGGAGCCGCCCGCCACGCGCTGGTTGTCATGTAGAGCTCGCGTGCGCATTCCACATATCGCTTCTCAAGCGTGGGATGACAGGTCTGGTTGAACTCCTTGTACACCAAGGGCACGGTGCCGTTCACAGTGCACCCAACGCGCAAGTCGCCGTATCCACCCCGGACATGCTCAGCTTTACCCAATGGGGTAGATTTGTCGATGGCCTCGTACGACACTGGAGCAATCCCACAAGTCTGTGCCAGGGCATGTAGCACGTCTGCATTAAACTGGATATCCCCATGGATGAACCATTCCGCACTGAGCTTGGCCCAAAAGTCGACACTCGGACCAACGAAACGGGTTCGCACATGGGCACCAGCCCCTTCGCTCTCCGCCGGCGGACATTGTGGTTGACTCTTCGCCGCAGCCTTAGCCTTCTTCCTACGTTGTCGTTTATGCGCATTTGAGCAACGGCGTTTGTTTCGCTGTTGCACCTACAGCATCAAGGACAATGGGCATTGCCCATGACAAGTTAACACCATTGTACCCCAGCACGCACTAGCACTCCTATCGCTATTTCAACTACTATTCCTACTACTACTATTACGGCTACTACTATTGATACTATTCCCATCGTGACTATCTCCTATAGAATGTTGTAATAATACCTCCTATACTATTACAAACCGGACTCCGCACTTCCCATGCGACTACCATACACGTAGGGAGAGCTAACAACCCTCTTAACACGCAACTCCCGACCCATGGGCATCCACAACAACCCTCCGCAAACCACACCTCGGCTTACAGGCGCGTGCCCGGGGAGCTGTCCCCACATATTGAGCATCCCAAGCAACCTTCTACAACCCGGCGCCTGCCCACCATGCACACCGTCGTCCAGAATACGGTACCGCCCACTATCGCATGGAGCCCCTAAGCTATTCATGCGACTCCCGTACACATCGCAACCCACACCGTACCTCGGAAAGACCCACATCGTCACTTGTAATGAACAAATCACAAGCTGTAATATAAAACAAAACTGGCAAGCGGTGACTCAGTAGCATTTACATAATATACTATTTACATAGTGTTCAAAAGAGGTTCACTCAAACCAGTTCTGCCTACAGCATGGGCACGTCACCCACCTCGAGGAGGCAAGGGTTTCTACAAGCAAAGAAAAACACAAAATATGCATGTATTTCTCTTTACACTCGCATCCTAGGCCACCGCAGTCCACTACATCCTCCGGATCCACTTCCTCTAAACACACTATGCAGAACGCCTCCTCGGATCTGGGGAAAAAGGTCCTCCGAACGTCCTCCCAGGTGTAATCCTCCTCCACTTCATCTCCCTGTGCGAACAGGGAGCCCGTGACCTAGGATCATTATGACATCACGTCACGCAGTTCCTCCTAAACATTCCAATCTTTACCCAATACGGTACCGCCCACTATCACATGCAGCCCCTAAGGATCAGGCGCGTGTCCGGGGAGCTGTCCCCACATCGCAGCCGTCACCAACAGCCAGCGCACTAACCCATGCGACTTCCATACACACCGAGCCTCGGTGACGCCACGGGTCCGGGGGCGCGTAGGGAGTGCTAACAGCCCTCTTAACACGCAACTCCCGACCCATCGGCTTGATGCCACCACCCGTCGCAGGTCTGGGGGCGCGTAGAGAGTGCTAACAGCCCTCTTAACACGCAACTCCCGACCCATGGGCATCCACAACAACCCGCCACAAACCATACCTCGGATTACAGGCGCGTGCTCGGGGAGCTGTCCCCACACCTTGAACATCCCAAGCAACCTTCTACAACCGGGCGCCTGCCCACCATGCACACCGTCGCCCAGAATACGGTACCGCCCACTATCACATGCAGCCCCTAAGGATCAGGCGCGTGTCCGGGGAGCTGTCCCCACATCGCAGCCGTCACCAACAGCCTGCGCACTAACCCATGCGACTTCCATACACACCGTGCCTCGGTGACGCCACGGGTCCGGGGGCGCGTAGGGAGTGCTAACAGCCCTCTTAACGCGCAACTCCCGACCCATCGGCTTGATGCCACCACCCGTCGCGGGTCTGGGGGCGCGTAGGGAGTGCTAACAGCCCTCTTAACACGCAACTCCCGACCCATGGGCATCCACAACAACCCGCCACAAACCATACCTTGGGTTACAGGCGCGTGCTCGGGGAGCTGTCCCCACATCTTGAACATCCCAAGCAACCTTCTACAACCGGGCGCCTGCCCACCATGCACACCGTCGCCCATAATACGGTACCGCCCACTATCACATGGAGCCCCTAAGCTATTCATGCGACTCCCATACACACCGCAACCCACACCGTACCTCGGAAAGACCCACATCGTCACTTGTAATGAACAAATCACAAGCTGTAATATAAAACAAAACTGGCAAGCGGTGACTCAGTAGCATTTACATAATGTACTATTTACATAGTGATCAAAAAAGGTTCACTCGAACCACTTCTTCCTACAGCATGGGCACGAGACCCATGCCATCGAGGCATGGGCACCTACAAGCAAACCAAGACAAGAAATATGCATATATTTCTCTCGACATTGGCAACCGAGGCCACCGCATTCCACTTGATCATCAGTATGCACTTCATCTAAACACAATATGCACAAGTCCTCCTCGGATCTGGGAAAAAAGGTCCTCTGAACGTCCTCCCAGGTGTAATCCTCCTCCACTTCATCTCCCTGTGCGAACAGGGAGCCCGTGACCTAGGATCATTCTGACATAACGTCACGCAGTTCCTCCTAAACATTCCAACCTTTACCCAGAATACGGTACCGCCCACTATCACATGCAGCCCCTAAGGATCAGGCGCGTGTCCGGGGAGCTGTCCCCACATCGCAGCCGTCACCAACAGACTGCGCACTAACCCATGCGACTTCCATACACACCGTGCCTCGGTGACGCCACGGGTCCGGGGGCGCGTAGGGAGTGCTAACAGCCCTCTTAACACGCAACTCCCGACCCATCGGCTTGATGCCACCATCCGTCGCGGGTCTGGGGGCGCGTAGAGAGTGCTAACAGCCCTCTTAACACGCAACTCCCGACCCATGGGCATCCACAACAACCCGCCACAAAACATACCTCGGGTTACAGGCGCGTGCTCGGAGAGCTGTCCCCACATATTGAACATCCCAACCTTCTACAACCAGGCGCCTGCCCACCATGCACACCGTCGCCCATAATACGGTACCGCCCACTATCACATGCAGCCCCTAAGGATCAGGCGCGTGTCCGGGGAGCTGTCCCCACTTCGCAGCCGTCACCAACAGCCTGCGCACTAGCCCATGCGACTTCCATACACACCGTGCCTCGGTGACGCCACGGGTCCGGGCGCGCGTAGGGAGTGCTAACAGCCCTCTTAACACGCAACTCCCGACCCATCGGCTTGATGCCACCACCCGTCGCGGGATCTGGGGGCGCGTAGAGAGTGCTAACAGCCCTCTTAACACGCAACTCCCGACCCATGGGCATCCACAACAACCTGCCACAAAACACAACTCGGGTTTCAGGCGCGTGCTCGGGGAGCTGTCCCCACATATTGAACATCCCAAGCAACCTTCTACAACCGGGCGCCTGCCCACCATGCACACCGTCGCCCACAATACGGTACCGCCCACTATCACATGCAGTCCCTAAGGATCAGGCGCGTGTCCGGGGAGCTGTCCCCACATCGCAGCCGTCACCAACAGCCTGCGCACTAACACATGCGACTTCCATACACACCGTGCCTCGGTGACGCCACGGGTCCGGGGGCGCGTAGGGAGTGCTAACAGCCCTCTTAACACGCAACTCCCGACCCATCGGCTTGATGCCACCACCCGTCGCGGGTCTGGGGGCGCGTAGGGAGTGCTAACGAGCCCTCTTAACACGCAACTCCCGACCCATGGGCATCCACAACAACCCGCCACAAACCATACCTCGGGTTACAGGCGCGTGCTCGGGGAGCTGTCCCCACATCTTGAACATCCCAAGCAACCTTCTACAACCGGGCGCCAGTGTCTACACTGGGACATATCCGGACTCGTTGAGACCGTAGTGCGTGCGGTGCCGTCGGGGATGAGACCGCTCTCCGAATCGTCCCATCGAGCCCGGTTCACTCCGATACCGCCCTTCGGGCGGTACCGTCGGTCCCAAGACCGCCCTTCGGGCGGTCTCATCGGTTCCCGTTTGGCATGATACCGCCCTGCGGGTGGTGCCATCGGTTTCGGTCCAGCTCGGCTCTGACCCTCATTCCGGCTCGTCGGTTCTCATAGTCTTTTTCGATACGTTTCAATCCAGACGAAATTTTTTATTGTACTGAAAACTGACCGTAGGTTCGATAGCTTTGGTTGAAATGACGGCATTGCACTCCTCTACACGTGACACAAAATTACGGGACGATTGGATAAGTGGCGCGTATGTTATGTCCCGATCGGCAAACCCTATCAGTATGACATTATGGTATACGTTTCATACTGTACTTTTTAAAATATTTCATTACTGTATAAGTCATTACATGGAAGCACTGTACCACAACCAGTCGAACTGACGAGTCGACCCGTCGGTTCCGATACACGATGAGACGGACTCGATATTTTTTTGGCATCGACGGTGCTGGGACACGATGAGACCGTGATATCTCTAGGTCCGTCGGGTCCGAGACCGTAGCTAGGTCAGTATCGATGGTACTGGGACGTGGTGAGACCGCGTATTATTTGGGTCCGTCAGTTCCGGTACACGATGAGACCGTCCAAAAGATCGTACCGTCGGGGATGGGACCGTGGGGGTCCGTGCGTACCGGATCCGAATCCGATCCTGAACCGGTACCAGTGTCGACACTGCCGGGCGCCTGCCCACCATGCACACCGTCGCCCAGAATACGGTACCGCCCACTATCACATGCAGCCCCTAAGGATCAGGCGCGTGTCCGGGGAGCTGTCCCTACTTCGCAGCCGTCACCAACAGCCTGCGCACTAACCCATGCGACTTCCATACACACCGTACCTCGGTGACGCCACGGGTCCGGGGGCGCGTAGGGAGTGCTAACAGCCCTCTTAACACGCAACTCCCGACCCATCGGCTTGATGCCACCACCCGTCGCGGGTCTGGGGGCGCGTAGAGAGTGCTAACAGCCCTCTTAACACGCAACTCCCGACCCATGGGCATCCACAACAACCCGCCACAAACCATACCTCGGGTTACAGGCGCGTGCTCGGGGAGCTGTCCCCACATCTTGAACATCCCAAGCAACCTTCTACAACCGGGCGCCTGCCCACCATGCACACCGTCGCCCAGAATACGGTACCGCCCACTATCACATGCAGCCCCTAAGGATCAGGCGCGTGTCCGGGGAGCTGTCCCCACTTCGCAGCCGTCACCAACAGCCTGCGCACTAGCCCATGCGACTTCCATACACACCGTGCCTCGGTGACGCCACGGGTCCGGGGGCGCGTGCATGTCACCAAGGACATCCTCGCGGATACCCTTGGCCCATTGGTGGTGAAGACGCGCCTTGTAGATGTCGTCGACCAGCCTGCTCTGCTCCTGCAAGTACTTCCTGGTCGCCACGTCTGCATCCTCGTTGGAAGTCGGAGCGGGGGTCGGAACAGTTGGCGTACGCACCGTCGGACTGTTCCGAACCCCGTCTAGTAGCCTCAGTGAGGCGTCGATGTCACTGTCCCTGTCTAGGGACTTCTTCGCTCGGGTCAACATTCCCATACTCTGAAAAGCCAGAGGGGAGGTGGTACGCAGCCGCGCGGTTGGGTGTGGTAGCGGGAAAGTGGTAATGTCCAGCAGCGGAGAGGAGCGAAGAGAGTGGAGCGGCGAGGGGCACTCGAAGATGTCGTCGAAGTCGAAGGTGTCGCGAACACCAACCCAAAGAACAGTAACCAGCAGGGCCAGTGCCGGTGCAAAACTGAAACTGGAAATTGCTAGGACTACGTAGTCCGTAACGAGGCGCGGTCCCCATGGCCGCCACTCCCAGTCGCTTACCGCAAACAGCTCATACCGCAATTCCTAGTCGCACCCAAACGCGCCCGCGCGCACCACCTCTCCAAGCGGCCGTTTAGCCAATCTTTGCCAAATCAGCAAGTGGAATAAAAGCGTGGATGGGGCCACGACCTACTGGAATATCTGATAAGGCTGCTGTCGCGAGCCTTCAGAAATATGTGATATAATAGATAGTGCTGGTGTTTATTGAACAGTAAACACACGCACAGCTTATTAGCGGGTGATGAGTGCAGACTTCGACAGAAGATACTGCTCTAGCACAACGCTAGCTCATCTATACCGAATGCCTCCCATCTCACAGATGGTACCGCTATTGGGTTGTGAACCCGAGGCATTGGTTGAACGACTGGTATCGGCAGAACGAATGATGCGTTCGCCATATGATACCCGCATGCTTGTTCCGCACATGCTAGAAGCGAAGTTGGTTTCTTCTTCGAACCGTTCGGTACTTCAAGAAGGTATCTTGCTTCGCCATCTTCGAGTCCGACTTACGGCCTCTCGATGACAGGTGTCATTCAAGTCTTTCCTTGAATAAATGACAGATGATGTGACTTATCATCTCGATGACATGTACAGTCATAGTCGACCGTACTGACGACTGTCTGTCATTATAATATATGACATGACTCGACATGACATGACATGGTATGACATGTCTGACAGGTATGGCACGTATGACATGTATGACATGTATGACACATGTGTCATCGGTCATCACCCTGACAGATCTCCCCTCTTAAAAGAGTTGTGACCTCACAACGGGCATACCTTTGTATATGTCTTTGATGTCTGTGTTGTTGTTGCTTCTGCTGGTACCAGTCTTCTTACACCGATTTGAGGCGTCCCTCATGGTGTTTTTTTAGGATTTTGGGGGGAACTGAGTCCACTTTAGTCCCTCACCTTAGGCAGTTGCCTTACAGTTCTTAGGATGTAGCCTCCTTTGAATTGCGTATCGTATTGCAGAGTGACGATTCAAGGTTCAATGAATTGCGTTTCGTGATACAGATTGACGCTGAATTACTGATTGATCCACACGTATCGTGCGTCAGAGTGACGATTCAAAGTATCCGAAGTTTACGTTACGGATTATTTGCGCTAGCCGTCGACGCCTTTGCGAACGATGATCCCACGAATTAACAATTTCTCATTAATCGAACGATTCTCGGCCTTATATATACATAACTGATCGTTTGCTGTTCGTTTCCACAGTTATTATATATTGTGCACCCAACCCTTCCTCCCCTCTTGAAGCAACTTCGGAGGTTCACAGGCGGTCATGGGGAGCCCTTTGGATGTTTCCGGAGTTATTTCACCGGGGTTTTAATGCAAACGGAGTGGCCCTGCTTAACGGGATTGGACTTATAATCCTTTACCCGGTCTGCTCAACTCCTGAATTATTGGTCCAGTACGCACGCTTTGACGAACATCTATCGCGATGAGTGAGAGTGGATTCGCCACGTACTAATGTGAAATTTGTTTTAGTTATGTGTGGCAGGCATAACTCAGGATCACAACTCCGTCTACCTCACTCGATGTCTCCGGTAGCTTCGGATGACTGGCCACAGAATCCGATGACTAACCACGGTCTTGGCAAAGGTAGCATTAGCAATTTTTCACAGATATTGGTACCCGCATATGCGTATCTGTGTAAGGGTATGATTTATACAAGGCTCACTACACCTTAGCAAGGAAGGATCAATTCCTGCTCCTGTCATATCAATTTGATGCAGGGTAAAAATGTTAGGGATGTAACCCTGCAGTTCTCGGGATGCAGCCCTGCAGTTTTTGGGGATGCAGCCCTGCAGTTCTTGGGATGCAGCCCTGATATATATACGACCGATCGACGAAAACCCTTGAGTACATGTTTCCACGGCCTGGTTATTATTTGGTCGGCAATTATTGGCAAAAGTCATCGGCTATCAGCTTTTGACTCAGAAGCCACATTGTTATAGAAGCTGCGACCTATTGTGACCATATGCGGCAGTTATGCCTTCAGCATACGTAGACAATATGATTATGTGGAACATATAATCCCACTTAAGTTGCATCATGATAAATTTATCCAGGTGTTAACAAGTGTTCAGGATTTGATAAGGGGTTGACGCCCCACAGGCCAAAGATCACTATCTCGTAAGGCTCGCCTCAAGTGTGCGGCTTTGAGGATCAGCGTCCTGGCGAGGCACAGTCATGATGCTTCCTAGTCCATAATGGAGCTGGAAATGAGAATGCTCAAGATATCCGAAGATAGGAAGGCTTTTGGTTGGCCAGAGTTGCTGTCTAGATGCTTAACTCGATGGGATGGCATTCGGATACAAACTGTGCAACCATGCATGTGATTTATGCATTGGTGTATGACTTTGATGAATTGTCTCTTGTCATGAACCTGGAAGGAATGACGGGCAAATAGCTAGAGTGGCGGATCTCACTCACTCGGCTTTGCTGTTATGGAATTCGATGCCTGATGGCACAACTGGCAATCCTTTGCTCAGATGCTTTCCTTAAGACATTGGCAACAACTTGTGTGCCAGCTTCTCTAGATTTGGGGAGAAGCCATGGCTCAACAATTCATTAATCAAAACACATGTTACCAAGGTTGATTCAACGAATCCTTCAACTCTTGAATTTCGACAATCAGCATCTTAGGCTGTTGACGTCAAAGTGGTGCTCGTAAGCTTACAATATAGCTTATTCACATTTGAAAAACCATCATTCTCCTATGTCAGTGCCCTTCATATAATATGATAGAGCCGGAGAAATATGCATCTATGATTTCTTCATAATGAACTTCATGTGTCAGTAAGTCAAATAAGACTTCATTTGATGCTTCAATCGGCATGATGTACCGTGTCATCAACTTTATGGCTGCTATATACAGATGCTGGAACTTTTGATAAGATTTTTAATCTTCCAAGCAAAATCACAATGATGTAAAATCAATTTGAGGCAAGCAGCTGTATGAAGAATGAATGAATCTATACTCCTTCCTCCCCCTTTAGAAAAAGAGGTGTATCAAACCAATCAGATGGTGATGGAGAATGCTATTCAATCATTATGTTATGTGAAAATGGTCTCAGTAATCAGACTGAGATTACTTATCGAATGCTTTCGAGGTAACAATGTCAATATGCACACCGATTCTCTCTACGTCATACCGGCAATATGCCTGACGTTTTTGAATGTGGCAAATGCCAGATGATGTCAAATATCCAATGTCAATTCACTATGAATTAATATGCAGTTTTTGGGTTGCAGCCCACATACATTGTCAGTTCAGGGTCACTATAGTGTGCCCAACTTAGACAATGTTCCTGGATAATGATTGTCATAATGAACAACGAAATCAGTGATGGTACCGAAGTTAATTTTGGTATCGAAGCAAATGGAGAGTCAATTAAGAAGTGTCTGTAATGACAACAACTTACTGTGATTTCATTATGATTAGAACATGGCATTGCCTAGTGATATGTGTATATTCTTCAGTGCATGATCACTTATCTCAATGGTGCCCATTTTATTTTTGGGCAAACACTATTCAGAGACTGGTTATGATAAAGAAGTATGAATGATGAATGTGTCATTTCAATCCGATAGAATTGTGACTTGTTGATGACTAAAAGTTTTCTGTCACTTTCCATAATGAGGATGAACTGCGCTTGGAAACCGTATGCAGATTGCGGGTTCGAGTCCCGACATGGCTTTTCCAAGACTTCGTGGCTTAATGGTCGAGGCAACAAATTTCTAAACATTCCAGAATGAGCTTTCAAAGAGTCATAATTCCTCAATGAAGCATGCGTGTCTTACGTGCCAAAATGATATGAAACCACAAATATGATGGCAATCTATATGTGGATGGTTTATACCATTATATGCTATTCCACAAATAAATAGTGATGTCAGAATAAACCTTTGGACAATTGCAACTCAGTACAAACCCGAGTGCATTCAAGTCCATTTGTATGCTCATAATCTGAATCTAATGTACTTTCTATATGCACAGGATAGAACATATTTTCTATGCGATTCTGAATTCAGGAACTAGAGTCAATGTAAAACTCTTTTCCTATTTCAGACGATGAAACCTTTATTCCCTTAGGTGCAATACCTTGTTTTAGGTGCAATACCTTATTGTAAGGAATTTATTTCAATACAAGTTTCAATCGATTTTCTCAAATCTGTCACTTTTGTGATCAGATTGGTCAACTTTACAGCATAACCACTTCCCCTCGCTGAAGGAGATGACTCCCATCATAGGGCGGTATATTGGCTGTTTTCATATGACACATGGAAAACATGAGTAACTCTTGGAGAATCTCGGAAAAAACATCCTGAATTGGCTGTGCTTGATTGCTCTATGCCCAAGAATGACCGAAGAGATTGTTTGCCATCTTTAGCCATATGGCGTAGAGGCCGCTTACCAACGGTTTGGGTCATAAGCTGGATAGCTATGTTAGCTATGTTGGAGGCTGAATAGCCATGATTGCACAGATTCTGTCCTCCATGATGAATATACCTTTGAGATATGGTGTCTGATGAATCAATACTTTTGACGACAACTCAACCTTTAGGTATGATGAAGAGCTGATGATCTTTGCTGCAATGCAATTGTTTGATGCGTACCACTGAAATGCCTTGTGATATAATAATCTCACTGTATAGGCTTTGTTCAATGGCAGTATGATCAGATATGTAATGATCCATGAAGACAAGATGGTTGGTATGGCTCATTCAGCAGGCATGATTACCTCAACAAAGAGATGCCAATACACGGATACATTTCAAGACATAAGGGCAATAGGCTTATTATGTAGCCTTCAAAGGCAGCTAGCATTTATTCTGCATTGGTCAGCTCAGTGGCTTTGACCTAAGTTCTAGGTGTTGTACTCAGGCCGTAGCCTGCATATTGCATTGAGTAATCTTGACACCTTTAATGATCCAATCAGATGAAATATCAAGAATGGTTGCCCTTTTCAATGATCATCGGTGGCAGAGGCTATGGTGCTTGCACCGTGTCAATATGCAATTCTAGTCTGGATACATGCTAGACCAGATGTATACAATGTCTAGGTCTTCAAAATCAAGCTCATATGTATATCATGGCTGATGACCTTAGAAATGTTTGATACATATATGTGTCAACTTCATGGAGTTCTGCATGGTTTGACTGTATATAGTCAGGCTTACCAAAACAAAACAATGATGCAACTTACTTTATTTTATTATTTGTCTTTATTACTTATTTGGGTTTTAGTTGTATTTTTAGCTTATCATCTTCCCCCCTCAAGGAAGTGTATTGCTAGGCGGTTGTCAAGCGCCGTTTAAATACAACAGAGGTCCGACCTCTATGTGATGACGTGGAAGCTTTCTATGAAGCTGGATAGCAGTTCTCGGGTTGCAGCCCATTGCACCGAAGGTGCATTGCAGTTCTTGGGATGCAGCCCGAATCCACGTCATCAGCGTGGGTCATATAGTGCCCAAGCATGTGCTGTATATATACAACACTGCCCTCCAGCGGCGAAGTGGTTTGCTGTTACCAACATCGTATGCTGTGGGATATCAGATATGTGATTAGAGAGCATGGTAATATATGTACCATGTTTGTCAATATCGGAGAGACTGTGTCTTCTTTAAATCCTCATGACTATATGTATAATGGTGTTGTACTGATGTCACACCTTCTCTCTGAGTGATTTATTGATTTCAGATGTGATGTCGTGGCAGTCAACCTTGTCCGCTTGTACCGGAGGTTGTATGAATTGTGTCCACGTCATTGGCACGAGTCATATTGTGTCCATGCATATGCGATCTCAGCGCAGGTCACAATACAGTGCCCGAGCATACGCGATTTTAGCGTAGGTCACATTGTGCCTCTATTTATTACATCTGAGAATATCTATTACTCATCTTTGTGAGTTTAGACAGCATTGTACTGATTGCAATGCTTTTTCTGATGATTTATATATCACAGGTTATACCAAATGTGGTGATCAGTCCAGTGCAATATTTTGTCACCGGAATGTACAGGGATTGTAAATGTTTGCAATCCAGCCGGAGGAACAATCTCAACAGCTATTCTGTACTAATGAATTCATCGGAGTTATACTCATTTCGACGATTCGAAACCCATGTCATTTGTAGTAATGACAACTCACATGGATATACAGGGTTTTTATCAGAATGCTTTTATGTGATGTCAACATATTATGAACAATTCACTTGCATCTTAGGACAAAGGAGTTACGCTTGGAAGGTCTTGCATGGTGGTCTCCCAACAGTTATCAGCTGTTATTCAGGTGCCACATTCTGCCTTCAGTACTGGGACTATATCAACCAGTCCTACAGCGATGCACCTGTCCTTCCCACTCTTATGTACGGCTATAGTGCCAACGTGTATCAGGTGGGATATATATACATTATATAACTATCATCTTCTGATCCAGGATATGCAATTAAGCATGGTATCAGGTATATGTTATGTATATAGTTCAGCATTCCGAACTTACTCGAGGATGTAAATGCTGAGCAATAGTCAACTTATAGTCATTGGGATGTAGTTTCCCATCCGAGTTTACACTTTATTAGTGATGGTGGGTTTAACGTTGTACAGATTTCAACGTTATTTGTGGATGCAGTGATTTTATCAAAAGCAATCCATCAGAAATCACCAGATCGGAATATAAAATGGATATGTGTGTGATCCTATCCACCTTCTTCCCTCCTTGAGGAAGTGTGAACACATAGGCAGGTCAGTTGCCTATATACCTTATAGCTTATAGCTTACAGATTATAGCTTATAGCTTGCAGTCCTTGTAGGAAGCAGCTTATACAGTTTTAGGGTTGTTGCCCAACAGTTCTTGGGTTGTTGCCCTTTATATTGTCATGTCCGTGCTGATTTCAGCATGACAAATATGCCAAACACGAAGTGTTTCCTATTATTTAGGTGGCATTTAGGGTATGTTACGTTACAGTGACCCTTATCCCCCACAGTGATGTTAGGGTGTTACTTGGCATCAGTAACCCTAAAATAGGTTAAATTAAAGCAGTATAAACATTTTGCAAAGATATTTAAGCAAAACTGCGTTTAATTTTTCACAGTGTGTCACGTGGTTTTTTAGAGGTACGTTACACCCCTGACACACACACGTGATTTTAAGGGTGTTACAGGGTGTTACAAGTGCTGCATGAATCAGGGAATATTTGTTGATAGCTGAATAATCAGATCAGCAAAAAAAATTAACCCGATTTTTTCATTTTGAAATCATGCGTGGAGCATTTTTACGCATTTCGTTACAGCCAATATGTACACCCCTATATATTACACACCTAATATCTAGGGTGTTACACGAGATATGACCAAGGTCATTATGTTTTTCTGATACCTTAATAGGTATAAAATCATAATATCAAATAAAATGGGGTCGAAATTTCAATTTTGAAATTTATCGCCAACGATTTTCACCCATTTTGCACCTTTTTTGGCCATTTATTTTATTACCACAGTAATATATCTCAAGGTGTGTGGAAGCTGCAAGGTACAGAAGTACTGCAACTTACTTCACTTTTGCACATGATAATTTTCATGGCATAATAGTGAATATCTCTGATTGTCAACATCTGTGGTTGATCATAAATATGGGTTTTACTGATTTGAAACCCATGGAAGTTGATGCACTTCCTGATGATTTTTAGGTGTACCAACTATAAGCGGTAACCACTTAAGTGATAACTTATCAACCTATGATATGTTTGGGCATATGACTGTGCACTAAGAGCATATCAAAATGATATCTCTAGATTCCAAACATATCTGGACACAGCTTGATAATAATCTAAGCAGTTTAACACAACACAATGTGTGTGTGTGTGTGTGTGTCCACAACAACCTATGTCAGCCAGTTCAATATATATCTGATCTGAGTAGGTACATGCTTTCTGTGCTGATCATTACTGAATCAATTGTCACAGTGCATTGAGGTTGTTGTTCTTGCTCCAGCGATGATATGTGGGACGAATGGACAATGCTCAGCAGTGACCAGCTGCTTATTTGAGCATTGTATAATGCCTTCGCGGGTCTGGAGATTTCTCCATCCAGCCCTTCAGCATGTTGGTTGATTCTGTCCCCATCTATCGCCATCACTTGACATCCAGCTGTTATCGTGATCAAGCTGGATGGTATCTATGTTATCATGCACATAGTGGACATTATAGTTGATCATTTCACTTACTAAGTCAGTGAATGTCATCATACATAGTAATGTCAGTGGTGTGTGCATTGTGCAGGTACTTGCTGATAAGTACACGTAAGTGTGTGTGTGTGGAACTTTACTACACACTTGTATACAATGGTATTACAATGTACCAAGATAATCCATCATGCAGGATGATTTTGTATACCAAGTACTAATAATCCAACATGATATATATATCAGATTTAGTATTTATTGTAATCCGGTATACTCTCATTTACAATAATGAGTTGCTTGATTTATTTTACATGCAGTTCCGGTGAGCATTCCATCCAGCAATCCACCATAGAACGTGCATGCTCTTCCCAAATCCTACGTCGGAGCATGACGAGCTAATTATGGTGTTGAGATTACCTTCAGGCACCTTACACTGACATGATTCCAATATAGTTAACATGCACTGCAATATGCCTCGTGCCATGTACAATGTATTGTGGTGTTATACTAATATCCCAGTTGTTATCATGATCAAACTGGTAATATATATTACAGCCGATAGCGTGGTCAAGCTGTATTAGTGATGCATGCACAATTCACAGTGTTGCAGTCACTCAGTATATAATGTATATGTGGTGTAATGCATGATATGCTGCATGCACTCATTATATACTGCATGTTGGTGTATACTGCAAGTGAAGTATATGAGCTAGTTATCGGTTTTCGGAGGGGTGATACCACTGGTATCGTTGCGCGGTAGCGCAACGATGCCAGTGGCGTCACCCCGTAGAAAACCGATAACTGGCTTATCGGATTTTTAAGAGTGGCCACGTCGGATTTGATATCGGTTGAAGCACTGTGTTATTACTTTCCACGTCGGATTGCGTACATTTCACGAGTTTGGAGTCCTCGAAGCGCACCGATCGATCGCATCGATCGCGATTTCATGACATTCTGAGAATAATTTAAATTTGAATTTGGCGGTGCGATTATTGTCATCTTTAATCTAAGGGTGTAAAACATCAACATCCGTCATTGCGTTGACCCGATGACGATTTTTTTGTGAGCATTTATCCTGATGCGAACCCACGGCTCCTCATTATTCGAAATTTGCCTTGACGATGCAGCACGTGTAAAGTGAGCCATCTGCTTGCGTTTTATGATGCTTCGCTGATTTCGTTGATTTTGCAGGTAACAAGTTCTGCAGTGCACACTTTCCGCTTCTCTTCTGAATTTGCTATGCAGGTCGCGGCATACGTTGTCTCGTTTTCCTTGCTTTCCCCGGTGTACAATTTTATTCATGTTTCCTGTGAGTATTCGACACCTCGGTTCGAAGTTGGACACAAGAGCGCTGCATGCTGCAGCAACTCTTATGTACCCTGCGTGTTCCACGCACTGGGTTTAACTTCGCGACTTTTTTAGAAATGTGCTCCCATCTATGCGTGCCCTGCGCACGGGCATTTCGTCTTGTGGTTCCATCCCTTGCACGTTCTTATGCCGGTCCCCGATTCTCACTAAGGTTTTTCGCCCGGTAGATTTTCACAACCGTTCTGAGAGGCAGGGCAGTGCGACAGTCTTTGACTCGTCTCGGGGTCAAACCCGACCCTGTCGAATGCCAGGTGCGTAGTTCCTTTTGCTTGATGTTTTTCACCAATCGATATTTATACTGCTTGCCATGTTGTTCTAAGCCTGGTTGTTTGACAATGCAGACTTGTGGAAGTTTATTCACAGTTGCCAACGAAGATACCCACGGCAGCATCGAACGTCAAGAAACATACAGGTGTGTTTATGCTTATCTACAAGTGCCAATGTACGTGTATATCATTCTTGTATGCCGTGTTTTTTAAGCTGCGTAGCCCACCCCCCTACGTGAGAACTTCCGCACCGATAGTGCGTGCTCTGTTCCCATTTTTACTATTACTATTGTTGTGTCCCTCCAGGAATTCTGTACTTACGGAGAGATGAAGTACACCAAGTTCTTTTTTCCGCGTGGTACGTCGCTTTTTCACTCCGGCATTCCGTGTTTGCACTATTTTCCTGCTAAAGTGTTCTGACGCTTTGTTTAGTTCCCACAGATGGTTCACTCGCAACGAGGCTTACCCTTTACACTTTATGCGAGGAGGTGCGTCGGCCATCCTTTTACGGTCTCCGTTTTCACGCCTCCGGAAATTGAGGCAGGGCAGTGGGACAGTCCGTGTCCCGCCTCGGGGTCAAACCCGACCCTGCCATCGTATGGTGCGTCCCTCCTCCCTTTTGAACTTTTCATTCTGGTCTGATTTTCTTGACTTTCCTTATGTGCTTTACTATTCTAATTGTATTTGTTTGAAACTTTCAGCTTTACCTCAGTTTCTTCGGCACGTACATCGAGGACATCTACGAAACGATCCCTGTTTGGAGGGCAGGTGCGTGGGTGTTGTATCACATGATTTATGATTTTCAATATTTGTGTGTTTTGGCACCACTCTGGTTCCAAGTGCAGTGCTTTAAAGTGTGGTTGATTCCCCTGCAGGGTTGATCCTCTTTCGGGGCCGAAAAGCTCTGCCCATGATGGGGGGTGCGCCCTTCGTTATTTTTCTCGAGTGTACACTCAGTGTACACTCATTTGTTTGGGTGTCCTGTCCTTGTTTGGGTGTCCTGCTTTGCATACACTCATTTGCTCATTTGCATATACTCATTTGTTTGGGTGTCCTGCTTTGCATACACTGTTTGCATATACTGTTTGCATACATACACTGTTTGCATACATACACTGCTTTGCATACACTGTTTGCATACATACACTGCTTTGCATATCATACGCAAAATCAGTTTGCATACACAATTTGGGCAAAATCTGTTTGCCTACATCTGTTGGCATTTCATACGTTCTTAGTCTTTGAGCAAAATCTGCTTTGCATCTTTGTGCAAAATCTGCTTTGCATACACTGCTTTGCATATCATACCTTTGTCAGTGTGTGCCATGCAGGTTTTTTGCATGAAGGTTAACGCGTGAGCTGCAATTTGGCAAAAGTCTGCTCTAGGCTGAATCTCTGTCGTGACCTGCATTAGATTTCTGTTCCAAGTGTCCAATTTGGACCCAATCAGGATATCCTGTTATGAATTCCTGTCTTCATAGAATATTTTCTTATCCCTTGCCACGTAAGTAAAATATTCTGTTATCACCCCTGAATATTCTGTCATCAGTCTAAAATATTCTGTTATCAGTTTAGAATATTCTGTTATCAGTTTAGAATATTCTGTTATCAGTTTAGAATATTCTGTTATCAGTTTAGAATATTCTGTTATCAGTTTAGAATATTCTGTTATCAGCTGCCACATCAGCTGATAACAATATTATCACATCCGACGTGTCAACTGATGGTAGCTCTAAAAAAGTAAAAATCCGATAAGTGCATGTGTGTGTGTGTGTGTGTGCTGCAATCATTGCAATCTCCGCACACTCTATCTTGCACACATTACTATATTGCTGCTAAGTATTCATGATCTGTCATGTAGATGTATACAACATTCATGCAGTTCAAACTCTTGATTGCAAATAAGTATACAAATCTGACAGTGAGTACATTGCAATATCTCAGCAGTCATCAAAGTATTGTGTGGCATGCTGCAATATGGTCATTATGCGTCCATCTATGAGTATCCCTGCGAGTATACAAATATTTTGCAGAGGATATTGCGACGCGCGCATATGATGCGCAGATGACTGTTGCAACTATATTGACATCGTCATCATAAAACTGCAAGATGATTGTCGTGCGCTGCAAGTGATTTATTACAATCATGCGCGCTGTTGATGAAGAGCACATATTGTCGCCATATACTTAGCACATGATACGAGTGCTAACTTGCGCGCGGATCATGATTCCGCTGATGTTTTCTGTGCCCGCATCTCATACTGCGTAATTTTTTCAGCTGCGAATCATTCATGCGCGTACATATGATTGCCGCGCATACTTCTCGCTGCGAATCATTCCTGCGCGTACATATGATTGCCGCGCATACTTCTCGCTGCGAATCGCTTTTGAGCGCATATGTGATCGCCGTACAGTATACATTTCTTACAGCTGCGAATCGCTTCTGCGCGCTTATGTGATCACAGAGCATTTGTATGCCGCATGCACACCTTTTCGCACAGTGTATACGACGCTTAGCTGCTGTGTACGATCTGCTGATGCGACGATTATCCTCGCGCACTCTCTTCGCTTTTGCAGCGGTATATGCAGTATATCAAATATTCGTGCTTATTCGATCCGCAACCTGTAAACACAAAATTATTGATATCTACGCGCTGCACTCACACTTGAGTTCTCGTTTCTCGGCTTGACGAGTAGAATACCAATGATAAGGCTGCTGTCGCGAGCCTTCAGAAATATGTGATATAATAGATAGTGCTGGTGTTTATTGAACAGTAAACACACGCACAGCTTATTAGCGGGTGATGAGCGCAGACTTCGACAGAAGATACTGCTCTAGCACAACGCTAGCTCATCTATACCGAATGCCTCCCATCTCACAGATGGTACCACTATTGGGTTGTGAACCCGAGGCATTGGTTGAACGACTGGTATCGGCAGAACGAATGATGCGTTCGCCATATGATACCCGCATGCTTGTTCCGCACATGCTAGAAGCGAAGATGGTTTCTTCTCCGAACCGTTCGGTACTTCAAGAAGGTATCTTGCTTCGCCATCTTCGAGTCCGACTTACGGCCTCTCGATGACAGGTGTCATTCAAGTCTTTCCTTGAATAAATGACAGATGATGTGACTTATCATCTCGATGACATGTACAGTCATAGTCGACCGTACTGACAACTGTCTGTCATTATAATATATGACATGACTCGACATGACATGACATGGTATGACATGTCTGACAGGTATGACACGTATGACATGTATGACACATGTGTCATCGGTCATAACCCTGACAATATCCTAGTTCACTAGATATCAGAAACTCCCGAATTGTGTGGATAAACTCATAAGATAAATAAACCCTAAGCTAGATGTACCCGGAACGGTCTCGGACGGTTTCGGAGTCTAGCCTACATGTGACACAGCGTGTGTCGCAGCACCAACCTACAGTATAGATCAATCAGCAGTCCAGTGTTGGCCTAGGAGTCTGTCACAGGGGCCTGAACCGGGACTCCCGCTCAGGGCTGCCTATACAGATCTCAGCAAACATTGAGCAAAAGAATGTACAACCCTAGAAAATGTCCGATCGTGTGATGTGCTTGCTAGATTCTAGGATGACGCCGGCGGGGCCATTCTAGTCGGGTTGAAAAAGGCCCCTTAGATCCAAACAGTCTTGCAGGCCCGCGTAACACTTGCATTTGGTCACCTCACACCTACGGGGTGAGGTGGTGTCACGGGGGATGCAACTTTCACCCCCTGTATAAGGGTGACCGTTGCCCCCCTTCTGCTGTCACCCCTCACTGTGCTGTGACTCTCTGCTGTGTCACTTGCTGCAGCATCACCAACCGCTAGGAATATTAAAACACTATCTGTATTCTAATATTCACTTGAGTACTGTATCTGAAACCCTGAGCTCACGGCTTCAGCTTTCTTCTCCGTGAAAGCTTATAATATATTACAACAATATATATTTTAGCTTTCCCGTCACCCATACTTAATTCTGAAGAAGTTCATTTTGGCGATATCCACGCCTCTGCCTGTATACCGTCGTCACTTTTGTATGTTCTGTACTGTCGTCGACGAAAAACGGTGGACCTCCAACCAGCGACGCGGAAATTGACATGCTGTCACGAACGCGGTACAGAGACACGACAGTACAGACAAAATGACAGTACAATACAGAGGAGGTTTCCTCGGTGCAACCTGGGGATACGGGCCCCGTAAGTCACTGTTCAGCAGCGTGAGCGGTAGAGGTCTGAGCGAAAACGTGTGAGCGGATTATGTTTTCATCGACGCAAGCACGTGACGGAGGCTAGACATGTCATCATACCACGGATATGCGAATGGAAAATATACATTTAAATTTCACCAACAAACATTTAAGGAATATAAACCTCTGGTATTTTCACTACATCGCGGCCAGATTATTTGATGGACAAACATGACTCTCACACGACTTTTGGTTATTGGTCATAGAGACCACAGGGTAACATCACCTGGAAACTATCTTCCCTATAAAGGGAATCTATAAAACGTTTATTATATGTAGTATTTTGTCCATGACACGATTTATACTCAAGGCAAATTCTACTTTCACCTCCAGATTGATAACTCTAAAATGTGAATCTTACGGTTCGAAACACTAAATCGATTCTCTACCCCCTTCAGCCCTAGAAGGCCGATGGAGCTCAAAGTAGCCCACCAAAGTGGAATTAAGGGTTTTTCACTCACCAAAGTGAACTCGGTCGATCCGAACAATCGATTTTCGCGCAACGAGATGCGCCTTGCCGAGACCTTTCCAACGATATACGACGCGAATATTCGGACAGGCCGAGTACACCGTGGTGAACACCGGCACACTTTGGTGAATCACCAAACCGGTTTGGTGATTCACCAAAGTGTGCTTCCATTTTCGCGAACCACTTTAGTGAGGTGGCATCGCCAAAGTGGTTCACACGTCCCGAGTTGTAAAGTACCAGACACATGTGTATATGCGTATCGTAGGATTATAATATATGCGAATCTTATCAGAGTACATATGGAATAAAAGTTTGTAAGGCACATGTGGTTTTAGTTTGGAAGTGCTAATTGTCGATATATAGTCGGGTGTGTATATATCGGATAACGGAGAATAAACCCCGAGTTAAGGGTTTCGATATCAGAACGGTAAAAGTCTCAGATTGATAAAAGAGGTACACATAAATACTAACGGGTGTTTCCCGTCTACTGGTGACGGTCACCCAGCCTACTATAGGAAGTGACAAGTGACAGATTTGACTGTCGGTGTGTCACATCCAGCACACCACCTAGGGTGGTGACCGGAGCTAGTAGTGAATGAAGCAAACAAACTCCCTACTCAACTTCAGGAGGAAACTAGCACAACTGGGGGCCTGTACTCTTGGTCAGGGCGGTCCCCGGTCACAGCAAGATTGTCAGATACTGCTGTTACTTTGCCAAAACCTTAAACATAGCTCAACTTTATAGAGCTCTTCTGCACATCTAGGAAGCTACACTATAGCTAATTCCTAGGCAGGCACGGCGTGACTAATTCTAGCCACTAGTGGTCTTCGGAGCTGTCTGCCCGGCTCGGAGCAGCGTGACTGTGAAGCAGTTGCCGGCCCCCGGGGCCGGTGATGAATCATTCGTAGAAGAAATTGACGAGTTCTCGATCACGGGAGGCTGCACTGCACCGGGGTGCTGCCAAGTGCTGCCCGACGGTGGAGCCTCGTCATCTGAAGATGAAGCCGGCGACAGCGGAGGGCCGTCCACAAACAACTCGGCAGGCGGTGGCGGCCCGGGATGCCACGGCATCGGAGCCATGTAGAGTCCCTGCCGTCTCTGCTCCCGCCGTTGGCGACGAGGCGGAATAGCACATGGCATGTCATGAACCACGTCAGTTGGCGAAGCCTCCGCAGCCGGGACTGCCGAGTCAGTCCACGTAGCACCACCGACCGGTGGATCCGTGCATGTGCGCGCACCGGCACCACCGACACCGGCAACGGCGTGCGGTGCGGCGGCGGCACAAAATACAAAGAGCGCACACACCAAGGAGGAAGTGAGGAGAGACCTCCCGAACCTCGGAATGCCGCTCCCACAGCCGTACCGCGGCCGTGGCAGCTCAACTGAGGCATCTTCGTCGTCGTCGTCGCCCGCGACATAGGTTGCGGGCTTGCACTCCACCACGCGCTCCGGCTCCCCAATCGCGGAGAGCAAATTCATGCTCGGGGCCGGCTCGTCGGGCACCAATGCAATCCCCGTGCTCTCAATGAAATCGGCAAACGTGCGGGTGACGGGAGGGCAAAAGGGGTTCGGCGGACCGGTCCACTCCTCCTCGGACTCAACCGACGCGGGCGGGGAGTGCGCGGGCGGCTCCGACACCACCGGCAAGTCGGCAGTGAAGGTGTTGACGTTGAATGTTGTAGTCCCAGCCGTGCGCGCCATCTCGGAGAACTCGGTGACGGCGGACACAAGGGCCTCACCGTCCTCCTCGCAGAAAGAGCATGCGGATAGATCGGTGAAGACCTCCGGCTTCCCGCCCGCAAGCATGCAAAGGGCGTCGAACTCCACGGGGTCGTCGTTGTCGATGGCGTGTTGGAACTTCGCGGCGAGTACGGAGTTCTCGGCCTCCTCAGCGAAGGCGTAGGCCGAGAGTCCGGTCCTGCCCCCGTTCGGGCAGTCCCGATGCCAATGCCGTGCTTTCCCCTTAGCGCACACCTGATTCTGGCAGTAGGGGACGGTCGCACCGGTGTCGCGATGGAAGGCCACCTTCTTGGAGATGGATTGCGACCAGTTCTCCCCTTTGGGGAGGGGCGAGGCCGCGAAACGGGTCTTGACGCGGCGGTCCGGTTTGTCCGCGCGAGGGGTAAACCCCCGCGGAGACGGTTCGGACTCGGCGGTGACGAGGAAGGCGGCCAATTGCCGCTTCAAGTCGAGCACCATTGTTCGTAAGTCCGCGACCTCACTCGCCGCACCCGACCCATCAACGTCCTTCTCCATGAAGTGCGTGCCGTGGGAGTACCGGTGTGCGGATGCGGTGGCGGTACCCGCCCGCACGTGCTCGCCGTAGCACTCCCGCACCCACTGCTGAATAGTGAGTAGGTCGTGGGCGGCTCGTTGGTCGTGAAGAAGCAAACGGGACACCACCGGCTGGTAGAAGGTGGCGTCGAGGGCTTTGATGAAAAGGGACTTCACGTCCTCGTCCTGGAGCGTCGACCTGGTCCTCGCAGCTTTGAGCGCGGCGTTGAAGTCCTCAATGGGTCCATGAGGGTCCACGCCCGCAGCGATGCGGACGGCAAACATGTCCGCTTGCCCCTGGAAGGGGTCCCCAACCGGGATCATCCGACGGGCGAACTCGAGCAGGACACGCTTACCGTCTGCCGGGAAGCTGGCGTGGGACGAGTCCAACCAGTCCGCTGCGGGCGACGAGGGGTCGATCAGCAGCTCGATCGTGGAGAACAATAAATTGTTGGCCTCCACGCGGACGGCCAAAGTGGCGTCGTCCAGCGTGAAGAGCGGGAAGAAACCGATGTCCTCAGTGACGAATGCTGCCTGCAGGGCAGAGACCATTCTCGTGAAGATGGCCGCCGCGTGGGGCTCCGCACCGGAAAATCTCCCCTCTTTGCCGTCGAACAACTTGCGCTGGACGTGCTTCGCCACCTTCATGTCGAAGTGCTCCCGCTGTAAGGTGCGTACCGATGCCAAAAATGTAGCACCCGCCGAATTAGCGGCCGGCTGTGCTGCTGGCGGGGTCGCGGGCGTGTTGGCATGCCTGGCAGCAACGGAGTCAAAGATTGTGCTTAATGTGCGGCGGCGATTCGCCATGCTAGCCGTCGATCTAGTAGAAGCAACCATGATGAAGAAGACTATAGGGGTGGAGTGAGGCAAGAAGACGTGGAAAAAATGCGGTAGTCTTGGGCGGCCAAGAAATGCGGTGGGTCGTCGATACGGCTGCCGTGAGAGAGCAGAAATTCCGAGAAGTCGTGTGGTAGATGGCGGCCGATACGAAACGGTGTGGTGACCAACCAGGATGCGTAAACCAATCCAACGTTAAATCCCGTAGAAAAGATGTCCTCAAAGGCCTACGGCTAGCCGTAAATCAACCCACAAAACTTAGGCCATACCCGCGACTGCCGGCACTTCCACGCGCGGAGCGCCTCACTCCATCCCAAGCGTCTGGCTTTAGCCAATCATCCTTGCGGTGTCGCAGTGGCTAAATAAAGCGTAAGTGGGGCCAAACCTGTCAGATATATAGTCGGGTGTGTATATATCGGATAACGGAGAATAAACCCTGAGTTAAGGGGTTTTCGATATCAGAACGGTAAAAGTCTCAGATTGATAAAAGAGGTACACATAAATACTAACGGGTGTTTCCCGTCTACTGGTGACGGTCACCCAGCCTACTATAGGAAGTGACAAGTGACAGATTTGACTGTCGGTGTGTCACATCCAGCACTAATAGCTATAATGGTGAGGTACTGATAGCTATAATAGTGAGGTACTAATGGGATATTTAGTTTGGAAGTGCTACAAACCGATCATGAAATACTGATACCTGGGAGAATTTTCGGTGTAGGTAGCCGGGAGACGGCCTGTTCTTCACGGCCTTAATGTCTCCCTCCGTTTCTCCTCGCCAGCGATTGGTGGGATGCGCCATCGTAGGTATGATGGGGTGTGACACCGAGACTCTCCAGCAAGGATTGCAAGGCACATCGATCAATGCACCAAGGGGTGGTTCAGATCGCTTACACTACCGGTGAAACGCGCCCAAACCAGCGAACACATATAACGCATATTGTCCGAAACTGATTTGGGGTACATCTTAGGAGGTGGCCGCACTATCTTGCTTGTACGTCAAGGACAGTGAACCAACTCACCAACTCAAGCCTGCCGCCCACGCCTTCGGTATCGAACGTAAAATACATGAATACTATCGTACCGTAAAGCACTTGCAACGCGTCACGACACTCCACGACAATGGAAAGGTTGAACGTCCTTGAGTTACACAAACGGAAGGCCATCGTAAAATCACTTGCTCCTACGAGCTTCGTTATGTCGAGTCGACAATATTGATATAATTCGGAATATCGGCCCAACCGATACCACGCCTTGTTGCATTCATACCAAAGTCACATCATGAATACATTTAGAATGCTTTATATCGCAATGTCCCACCAAGATACTTACAAACCTGATTACTTTCGGAACAAAAGACAATCATTGTCAAAGAATCGATATGAAATACCTTACAGTACCGCCTTTTGCAAATTGAGAGGAACCATATCTTGTGTATGTTATATGCAACATGTAAATGAATTGAATTTGCACTTTTAAGATATAGAAGTAGTTTCAACCTTTGCATGACCTACTACAGGCCAAAAAGTCATTCAAGTTGTTTGTCGAAAATGCCACCCATATAAAGAGCTGCCACTTCCGTGTCTTTGCAAACATTTACTTCCCTGGGGGCTCATCGTGACCTTCGCCTCATAGCAGACCCTGTGGGGTGGATTGTGGGTGGATTGTGGAACCACCCAGATACAACAGCGATGTGCTTCACAAAGTTCTATTGGTACCTCACCAGTTGGAGATGGAATTTTTGTATGGGTGCTTAGTTCTATGTAGGTTGCCTCTGTTCGAACAGAAGTTGTCACTTTGGACACGTTGCCTCCGCGTCCAGGCTTCCGATTTAGCCGGGCTATGTTGCTTCCCTCTCAGCTTGTGGTAGAACCTTTTCCCGACCCACCACTCGGTGAACTCCTCTTGAGAGATCAGCCCCGAGCTGTCTGTGTCGATTTCCCGCATCCATTTCTTTGTGTCCGTCATGTTTCCCCCAAGTTGTCGCAGTACGGCTGCCAGCTCGTTATCATCCAGCTCTCCGCTCCCATCCGCGTCCCAAGTCTTCCACATCGTCGCCACCCAAGCGGCTTGATTCGCTGCTTCCTTGGACTTTCTCTCCCATTCCGATTTCTCCTGGAGTGCTTTCTCCCCGGCTCTCGTTCTAACCTTATTCTCCGTAACGAACTCGTACATGCGGTGGACTGTATTTTCATCAGCCTCAGCGTAGGTCACCCTCAGCAGGTCTTTCAATTCGAGTTGACAGTCAGGTGTCGCAAAAAAGTCCTCCAGTTTTTGAGCAGCCGCCAGGAGGGCCTTTCCTCCGAGGGCGTCGGCTTCATCCCCGAACAGAGCGCAGATAGCGCCTGCAGCTCGGGTAGTTTTATAACGCTGGTTGATGTAGGACTCGAACTCTGAGGCGCTGATGGTTGCTGATTGGTCGAAGTCCATGTGGTGGAAGGTGTCATACAACTTGCTCAGCGTCGCCAGGGAAGCAAAGCGTCGCAAACCGGTCGACTTTTCGCAATACCACAGGTGATTGCGATCTAGCCCCTTGTTCCGCCGTAACTCCTCCGAGTACTGCTTCTTCTTATTGAGGAATTCCTTGCTGCGGCTCGCTCGACTGCTCGCTCCACTGCCTTGTTCGCTATGACGTGCCATTCTGCAAAGGTTAATCGGGTTCTCTCGCGATAAGAGAGGCATTTTGGCAGTACTGATAATATTCTCCGTCTCGCATTCAACATCTATCGTTCTCCTCATCAAGGGGACCTCCTTTTCGCGGATGCTACTTTCTGGGGCTGAATAGCGCAACAATGAGCAGGATGACCTGTGTTGCCTTCCAGTGACGCGAGGAGTTAAAGACGGCTCGCTCACGCGCCGGGCGCGAGGAGATATTATAGGCAGGTTGAGATCAGCAGCAGTCAGGGTATGTTGTACAAGAGGCAGGCGATCGTCAGAGGGGAAGTCGATCGGAGGCAAATCATTCTCACGAAAGTCAAGCTGAGAGGCCAAAGCCAGGCGGTTCTGGATAGAGCCAAATGAAATCTCTTGGACGAGGTTAAGATTGGATAGTGTCTTTTGGTGGCCGGCGGGAGTCTGGGCGCTGTCCGATTCTGAATCAGAAGGCACAAGCTCGCGCTCGCTTTCACGTCCGGACTGCCCTGTGCGGCTCAAGGACCTCGTGAAGGTATCCCTTGAGCGCCGGGCGGGATTCTGAGCCTCAACTGGTTGATTCCCGTGAGCTGCAATAAATCGGGTGTCTTGTGATTTCCCTGGGTATCTCGCTCGATCCCTGGGGAGCCTGGGGGTGTGTCCTTGCGTGGTGCTAGGTGCGCCGCTTGTTTCCGGCCTCTCCGACAACGGCTGTCTACGCATCATATCTTCATAGGGGGCTCCGAATCCACTGCAAATATACAACCAGTTGCTGATCAGAAAGTTTGAGGATTCTGGCCCTTTCAACAGTAAAACTTGGAAAGGTGAGCAAGGTGAAGCGGCACGACCGAACTGATGCACGCCAATTGGTTTAGCCCGACCGTCCGGACAACAGGCAGAGTTACAAATACAACAGAAAATAACCTCGTGCTGTTGTCTTCTGCTGAACGGCAATCTCACCAACTTTGTCTTCAAAGGTCTGTCTCGTTGAAAGTAACTTAATTTAACGCGGTTGTGAGAGACTTGTGTGCGACTGAGTTAAGCACTCTAAACGCTTCCTGGTGATGCCGGGAAGAAATTATAGCTGAAGAAAGGTGTCGATTGAATCGTTATCCTCGTAATCTCGCTTGTGAGCTGAAATTTCAAAAGGTTCGCGTTGGGTCGAGCATTGCGTGAGCATGCAGTTCAGAGTTCTGTCGTGTGAGTGAAGTGCCGTTCTCCATCGCCTGCTCGTTATATTCAAGGGGTATAAACTTAAAACTAGATTATACCCCTTGGTTATATTCATATGAAGTATATATGTTTACATTCGATTGCATGCTCGTTATATTCATACTCGAATTGAAACCCATTGTACGAACTATTGTTTATATGAGAGTCGTGACATGGCACGAGGAATTAAGAGCCAGTTTTTTATAAGTGGAGCTTTATTCGTCTTGAGTCACATTGTATCATTCATAGTATGACACAGTGTTAAGGATGCATGCCAGTGCATGACATGACAGTGTGGATCATGATCACACGTGAAACACACAATCGACAATGTTAAGAGTCATCTGGGGGTGTGTCCTTGCGTGGTGCTAGGTGCGCCGCTTGTTTCCGGCCTCTCCGACAACGGCTGTCTACGCATCATATCTTCATAGGGGGCTCCGAATCCACTGCAAATATACAACCAGTTGCTGATCAGAAAGTTTGAGGATTCTGGCCCTTTCAACAGTAAAACTTGGAAAGGTGAGCAAGGTGAAGCGGCACGACCGAACTGATGCACGCCAATTGGTTTAGCCCGACCGTCCGGACAACAGGCAGAGTTACAAATACAACAGAAAATAACCTCGTGCTGTTGTCTTCTGCTGAACGGCAATCTCACCAACTTTGTCTTCAAAGGTCTGTCTCGTTGAAAGTAACTTAATTTAACGCGGTTGTGAGAGACTTGTGTGCGACTGAGTTAAGCACTCTAAACGCTTCCTGGTGATGCCGGGAAGAAATTATAGCTGAAGAAAGGTGTCGATTGAATCGTTATCCTCGTAATCTCGCTTGTGAGCTGAAATTTCAAAAGGTTCGCGTTGGGTCGAGCATTGCGTGAGCATGCAGTTCAGAGTTCTGTCGTGTGAGTGAAGTGCCGTTCTCCATCGCCTGCTCGTTATATTCAAGGGGTATAAACTTAAAACTAGATTATACCCCTTGGTTATATTCATATGAAGTATATATATGTTTACATTCGATTGCATGCTCGTTATATTCATACTCGAATTGAAACCCATTGTACGAACTATTGTTTATATGAGAGTCGTGACATGGCACGAGGAATTAAGAGCCAGTTTTTTATAAGTGGAGCTTTATTCGTCTTGAGTCACATTGTATCATTCATAGTATGACACAGTGTTAAGGATGCATGCCAGTGCATGACATGACAGTGTGGATCATGATCACACGTGGATCATGAAGGCGCGTTGCGTTGGACCCTCCCGTCTCCTCTTCTGTATCAATACGGAAAAGTTTTTTAAGACTGAGCCCAGTGGGGGGG
>LGRX02034665.1:0-77678 GCA_001247695.2 Cymbomonas tetramitiformis
CCTTTGCTTCCGCTGCATTCTGACCTCCTGTAAGGCTTTTTCACGGGCTTGTCCTTCTCGGGATAGTCGCAGTTGTTCGAACTCTGTGAGCTGTTCGAGTTCACCCCCGTAGTTCAACGACTCACGAGTTTTCCAGGAGTCATGAGCATTAGAGTACCCAGTCCAGCGAACCAGAAATTCTTCTACTTCCTTGCCTCCTTTCATAGGTTTCACTCTTCGAGCCAGAATCTTAGACACATGTGTCTGGGATTGTCCATCCACGAGAACCTTGGCAGGAGTAGGTATTTGCCGACGCAGCGCAAAAGCTTCATCCGCGGTGCGGTATTCCTTGAGGCGATGCTGCGCAAAAACATCGTGGATACGCCATTTAGGGGGTAACTTGAGCCGATAAGCCACCGGAGCACCTCTGTCAATTTCGGGTAGCTCTCGCTGCTGGTCACTGAAGAACCTCTCGGTGATGGGTAAGGGCCCGTGCCAGCGAGGTCCCAGCTTCCTGAAGGATTCGCGGTTCATGATATTTTCCGTGAGATGCTTGGCATCTACCCAGACCAAGTCTCCCAACTGAAAGGATTTGGCGGTGTAACGCTGGTCAAACTGATGTCGCTGGCGTTGCTGTGCCAGTTCCAGCTTAGTGCGGGCGTCCTCCAGTTGAGCCGCGAATTTACTAGCCATCTCGTGGGCGGTACCTTCTCCACCCTTACGCTTAGAGTGTTGTCCAGCAGCCGCTTGCAGGAACAAGTCCAGCTGCGACATAGGCGAGTGCCCCAAGACCAACTCAAACGGGGTAAAGCCAGTTACATCGCTCCGCGTATCGTTTATGGCGAACTCTACGTTAGCACACCACAAATCCCAGTCCTCTAGATTGCTGCCTACGAAGGACCGTAGCATGTCTTCTACCACGCGGTTGGTATGTTCAGCTTGTCCGTCCGAACGAGGGTTGTAAGGCGTGGTGGAGGCCACTTTGGTTCCCATAAGTCTCATCAACTCCTTCCACATAGCATCCTGAAAACGAGGGTCTCGGTCAGAGACAATCTTCATAGGAGTGCCATGTAGTTTCCAGATGTGGTCGAAGTAGATTCGAGCTATAACCTCAGCGGAGCTGTCCTGGAAGTTCAATGGGATGATGTGAACCATTTTGCTGAGCTTACAAGTGAAAGTAGCAAATGCATCGTGATTCCGCGCCGTGACTGGGAGTCCAGTGACAAAGTCCACACTGACCACTTGCCATAGTCGCGTAGGAATAGTGTGTGGGTTCAGCAATCCATCCGGGTAAGAATTTCTCGGTCGCACCGCTTGACAGATAGCGCAAGATGAAACCCAGCGTCCCACATCTTCCGCTGCCCCTTTCCACCAGAAGCGTCGCAGTACTCGTTCCAGAGTTTTGTCCCTGCCCGCGTGTCCAGCTGAAACAGATGCATGCGCTTCTTGCAGCACTACCTCGCGAAGCGGTGAATCTTCTCCCAGTACCAACTGATAGCGTCCAGCGCTCACCCTCCACAACACATCTCCCACCACGCAGAAGTCACGAGTGCGTTGATGCGGAGCTTCTTGGATTTCCTTCCTTAAAGTCTGTAGGGGACCAGGTCGCCCATATTCCGCTTGCAGCGCTTTGAGAAACTGGCCTCCTGATATCTGCTGATGCAGGTCTCGAACGCTGGCCGCTTCTCCAGTACGCACGATAGGAGGGGGGAAACTCGTTTTCCTTTCCCGCTTGACACGCTGTCGAGCTGGCGGGGCGTACACCACTAGCAGGGGCCAAGGAAGATCCAGAAGGGCTCCATCCGGGGCGGCGAACATCTGCACAGGTTCTCCTTGAGCGTCATGGGTAGGAATAATGTACTCCAATTCCCGCAGATCTGAACAACTGCCGCCACTGTGGCATGCGAGACTGAAAGTCAGGAAGGACAAAGAGAGCTGAAGTATTCTCAGGGTCCAGACGCCATTCTTCCACATATTTCCTCAGTACGGCCTCAATGGTCAAATGGTTGGAGGAGAAGGGAGGATTGCACCAGACGTTCAACCCTCGCCAGTTTTCCTTCAAGCAGTCCGTCCAGTAGCGATTGACCTGACGATTCTTTCCTCCAAAGTCGCAACAGGCGTCCACCTCGAAAGGTCCATATTCTTGACTCAAGAAGTCGAACATGTCCGCACGGAACTTCCAGTCCTGTCGGTCGCTGGGCTCCAGGAGTCTGGTTGAGGCCTCGCTGCACTTCGGCGTTGCTGAGTAGTCAACAGGGGTCTTCCTGGAAGAAGGAGGCGAGGATGCTGTCAGTTTGCCAGAGCGCGTCTGAACTGCCAGGGTTGCTTCCTCGTACCCGGTTTCGGCCAGCTGCAGGGTATGTAGGGCGTCCATCCAGAGTTGAGGGGAGTCCATCCAGGTGAGAGTCCCACTGTACGCGAGGACTGGTTCGGGATCTTTGGTCTTGGCGCTGTTGGACTTGCGCTCCTTCAACTTGTTGGGATCTACCACTCCCAGGGGCGCGCGTCCTTGGCGAGACTCTTTACCAGCTGCAGGTCTGAACTTGCTGGCGGTGTCCGCGGCCGAGGGAGGTCGCTGCGGTTTCCCAGTAACCGGGTGCACAAAGCCAGCTTCTACCAGTTCTTCTCTCGCGGAGATTTCCTTGTAGTCGGGTCGCCTGGACAGAGCGTCTGGAACCCAGAGTAGCGCCCCAGGGATGTATTCCATCTCGGGTACCCCTACCTCCACTAGATCCATGCACCATCGGGCTTGGCGTCGGCTGAGAGGTTGTCCAGGTGCCATTAACCAGACTAGGGGCTTATGGTCACCCTGCAATTGGAACTCGGTCCAGATGAGGTAGTGTCTCCAAGTTTGCGTAGTGCAGTGATGGAGAGCGCAGAGTTCTCTTTCGCCAGCATGGTAGTTCTGCTCGGCTCCATTAAACTGTCTGCTCTCAAAGGCGATACGTTGCAATCCATTTCCTACGTCTTGCATCAGTACTCCCCCCAGCGCCACTCCACTGGCGTCAGTTTGTACCACGAAAGGATGCCGTCCTTCGGCCGCCGCTTTCATATCGGGTAGCGCCAGAGTGGGTGAAGAACATAGCGCCTTCTTAATTTCCTCGAAGGCCCAACGCTGCATGGGTCCCCATAGCCAAGCGACATCCCCTTTGGTGAGCTGGGTCAAAGGTTGTGCTACTTCGGAGAAGCCCAGCATGTACCGCCGGTAGTACCCAGCCAACCCCAAAAATTGGCGCACATGCGTGGCGTTTTCCAGAGCGGGCCAGTCCCTGATGGCGGCCAGCTTGTCATGTTGAGGTTGACTTCCTTCACGTGAGATAACGTGCCCCAGAAAGCGTATCTGGGTCTGCAATAGTTGACACTTAGACTCCTTGAGGTAGATACCCTGGTTCTCACAGACTTCGAGAAATTGCTGGAGATGGGAAAGATGCTCCTCCAAGGTGTTGCTGAAGAGGATGCAATCGTCCAGGAATATTCTTACAAAAGGAAGATGTCCCAGAGCGCGCTGCATGCGTCGCTGATAGCAGGAAGGACTGTTGGTCAACCCCATGGGCATCGCCAACCACTCGTACGAGCCATAGGGAGAAGTGAACGCAATCTTTTCCACATCCTCAGACGCCATAGCCATCTGCCAGAACCCATCGACTGCATCGAAGGAGGAGAAGTACTTGGCCCCATGCATGGAGTCGAACAACTGCTGAATGTCGGGAAGTGGATATTTGTCCTTGACGGTCAGGCTGTTGATGGCTCGGAAGTCGCAGACCATTCTGAGTACTTCAGGTTTCCCAGGCTTGGGAACCATCAGCACTGGTGCAGCGAACGGACTTGAGGAAGGCCTGATGTAGCCCTTGCTCAGGAGTTCATCCAGGCGTTCTCGCAGTTGAGTCAGCTCCACCATGGACATCTTATAGGGTCTCTTAGCGGGCGCGATGCCATTCCATCCCTCTTGCAGTCTCACATGGGCCACTTCATCTTTTCGCAGGGCGTCAAAGTTGGGCAGCGCTTCGCGAATTACTCGAGGTGAAAAGGACTCGATCAGCTTTTGAAACTTCTTTCTCCATTCTGGGGAGATGGAAGGGTCCTCCAAATTATCGCTGGTGGCCACCGCTGATAACATCGAAGTCCCTACCAAAGGTGTCGCATAGGCCACTAAGATGTCGTGGGGTGTCGCGGCACTGTCCATTCCCGCATATCTGCGCCGATAGGCTTTGATCTCCTTGGTCGCTTGGGCCGCTGATAACATTACCATCGGTTCCAGAGCCATCGCGGTTCTCTCGCCTTTGCGCGTGGAGCTACGCCCCGGCGAACATCCCCGTATCCGCACGGATTTGCCATGATGGCGAAACTTAACTGATCCCCACCCATCATAGTCCAGCGTGACCGGCGAGAGGTGTCTCAACCACCTTCCTCCGAGTACAATGTCCACCTTGATGCCCAGAGGAAGTACTCGCATCTTGATGACCTCGGAGTAAGTCCCTTCTGAAGTCTCCGCTGTCAGCTTGCCGTAAGCGACTTGCGCAGAGGTCTGCACTGACCCATCCGCGAGGGTAACGTTCAGCGGCGTCCCATTAGCGCGAACCGTGAGGTTCAATCTCTTGACGCACTCACTGGAGATGAATTCATCCGAGGCACCAGAATCCACCAGCACGCGCACTCGCTGTCCCTTCAGCAAGGCCCAGAACACCAATAGCAGCGTTCCCTCTTTGTCCCGAATCGCAGTCAGCTGGCTGTCCTGGTTCCACATTACTTGACCATCGCGTCGCAGATGTGCACAGATGGCTGCTCGCACTGGGTGATGCAAAGGTACGCGCTGCTTAGACCGGATAGGTCTTGTGCGAGGTGGTGCAGGCTGAGAACGAGGATCCGGACCAAAGTACCACCCACCCTCCAGGTCGATCTGCTTGTAGCTGCCGCTCCTTAGCGCGTCGCTCCTGTCCTTGAGCGCGTCGTCTGGCGCGGCTCTGCGTGCGGCTTTCCAGAGGGTAAGAGCGAAGAGGTTGGAGGGCAATCTCCTCCTCCTCTTCCTCCCCAGAGCTATCTTCTGGTTCGGAATTTTGAGTGAAAGAGGGGGGTTCTTCTTCCCGCGGTGCAGCCTGGGCGTTGGTGACGTTCGCTGGTGCTGCCACTGCTTCATTACCTTCCAGAATCGGCCGCAGACGGTGGCGTTGCTGTTTCTGAATGGCCAGTAGCAGTTCCAGGTGGGTTTCCTCCTGGATGGGTTTCAGGGGAGTCGGCTCCACTCCTTCTGTCACCGTTGTCAGCACACTTTGGTTGTTCTCTGATCTGGCGGCGGCCAACTGTCGCTCCATCAACTGCTGCGTGAAGTTGAGCGACCGCTGGGAGTCCTCGAGGTCTGAAATGTCCCCAGAAGTCGCGGGCTGAGAACTGGATGGAGATAGGGTCAAATCCAGAGTTGCTTCTGGATTCGCATCTGATGGTTCCGCTGAGTCCAGGTAGGGTTGATCGCCATTAGCTGTCGATGGTAGGGCCAGGTGAGCGGCCTCCTCCGCAGCTTCCCTTTCTCGCTGGTTCCATTGGTGCACCCGGTATAGGCTGCACCAGGCGTCTGGAATTCCTACATCTCCACCGGAACCTGGGATAGTACCGCACTCGGTCTCCAGAGATAGCTGAACTGCTCCTTCGGTTATCGTCAGGTCAGGGGTGACCTTCCCATGCCATCTGTACCAGCGGCGGCGGTATCTGCGCCACCCTTCTGGCACCCATGCATCTCTCCATTTCTCATTCTCCTTTACCAGCGCCGCCGCGGCCATGTGCTCCGGGTGCGTCATCTCTCTCCAAGCTCGCGTGCGATCTGCCAGTGACTCTGCTCGAAGTCCCGGTGATTCCTCTCCCACCGTCCACCTGTCCCTGTCTGCGGTTGTAGTGGTACCTGACCAGCCCCCTCGTGGTGGCACTAAGTTGAGAGGTCTGCTTGACATGAAAGGCCTCACTTTCTCTGAACACCTCTCTCGGCCTTTCTCGAAGGTCTTCTCTGGTGGCGGTGGCCATCTGCAGGGCGCTCGCCACACTTTGTGCGTACGTGGCCAGCAGTGGTGTGTGCCCAAGCCCGTAGGAGGTTTTCGGGAGTGCCGTGTAGCAGTTAGCGGTGCCTCTTGGCAGTCCATTAAGGAGCTTGTATGCCCCGCCGATAATCGCGTCTAGGTCCTCGATTTCCTTGGTAGAAAAAATTCCTAAGGGAAGGGCATATCTAAGCTGTCCTATAATTGCCGAGCGAAGGACTTCCTCCTGCTGCCCGCTCGTCAAAGGGGAGTGGAGGAGCGCCTGTATCCTTTCCCTTGCCTGCAGAAAGGAGGCTTGCTTTTGGACCGTCCAGTCTCCCGAGAGGGCGACTTGTATCCCAAGGTACTTGTATGGGTCATCCGGGTGGAGGTACGGGAATCCATGCTTGCCTACACTGGGGGTGTGCATGGTGACATCCTCGTATGTCTCCTCAGGGATCGGGGATCCTTTTTCGTCCGTTCCCGTAATTCCGCATTTGGCCTTGTTGATTCGAAGTCCACTCCAGTTGGAGTAGAGCTCTAGCTTCCTGACTTGCACCGCCAGTTGCGTTGCCGACTCCGCGATTAGGGCAAGATCGTCCACATATGCCGCCGAGGAAGTGCGAATTTGTTTGTCCGAATCCGTGAGGCGGTGCAGATACCCCTTGTTGCCCGTTTTGAGCCAGCGTAGAAGGGGTTCCAAATAGAGAATAAAGAGTAGGGGGCTCAGCGAGTCTCCCTGCACTAGTCCCCTTTTGACCATGAGGGGTTCCGAGCTGTGGTGCTCTATCTTTGAGGCCATCCTAAAAGGTGACCTGTGTGCCTCCCCCCCGTAGAGGTCTGCCACCACTCTGACCGCGTCCTCCGGGATCCCCAGGTACTTCATGGTGTGCTGGAGTCTGTCATGCTCCACCGACCCGTAGGCGTTCTCGAAGTCCACGTAGAGAACATGCAGCTGGCTGCGGGACAGTTTGCTGTCCTCGATAACATGCTGCAGTCGAAGGATCTGGTTGATCGTGCTTCTGTGTTTCCTAGAACCCATCTGCTCTTGGCTGTGGATACTGTTTACCTCGCAGAACGTGGATAGAACATCCGTGACCATCGACGTATAAAGTTTGAGAATTGTGCGGAGAAGCCCTATGCGCCTATAATTGGAAAACACAGAGGTGTCCCCCTTCTTATGTAGGTAAACAAAGGTGCCAAGCTTCCAAGTGCCTGGGGTTATCCCCGCTTTCCACATCGCCCTCATGAGCGAGAAGAGAACTTCGTGGAATTCCTCCGGCATAGCCTTGAGGATTTCGTTTGGTACCGCATCCGGGCCGGCCGCCCTCCCGTTGGGGAGCCGTTTGACAATTTGTCTGTAGAGTTCAATAGTGAGCCTGCTCCCAAGCTCCGTCTTCCTCGGTCTTTGCCCTGGTTTCATTCTATCCGGGGCTTCCGCCGCCAGCCATGGCATCTCCTCGTCCAGTTGGTCCGTCCTGGGGTGTTCGAAGCAATATGGGTCCGAGTGGGCCATGTGCCCCGAAAAGGCCTCCGCGGTGGCCACCGCCCCGACTGCCATTTTGCTGTTTCTGTCCCATATCCCCAAGGTTCTTCCTTTCGGGAGTGCGTCGCGGTCTCGGAAGACGAACCTGTGGGCTGACTTTTTCATGCGATAATAGTTACTGCGGAATTTCTGGACAAATGTCTCCCAGGTTTCGGCTTTGTGGTCTTTGATAACAGATTTGGCTTCCTGCCTGAACCTGCGCATCTCAGACTCCGCCCACCAGTGGGGGTCTTCCGGTTCCGCACACGTGTCTGGTCTGCCCTGCGCCGTGTCTCATGGTTCCGCCATGGCCTCCTCCAGCAGTGCCGCGCTGGGGGCCTCCCCTGTTGCCCTTTCTATCGCAAGCATCTCCTGCAGGACCGCCGCCGCCTTCAGCGCTTTGTCACGCTTCCTGAATTTAGCTTTCGGTAATCTGACCCCCGTGTTGGGGTCCCTGGTGACCTTGGGCTTGCACCTGACGGTTTCTAGGGGGATCTCCACGGCCCGCATGGCTTGCTGAAGGACCCCGTCAACTGCCTTCCCGGCCTCATCAATTCTTTCCCTGGCGTCCGGGCTTTCCCTTTCCGCCGCGTCGACCGCGTTTTCGATCACTGTCTTGAATTCATTTTCCCTGAGACTCGGTTGGAGCGCCGAATCTATTGCCGCCGTCATCGAGCGTTGCAAGGCTTTGGAGATCGGGAATTGGTATTTCGTGATCGGGTCGGGTTTCGCCTGCTCTTCCACAACCGGTGTGGTCGTGTGAAGCCTCCACAGCGGCACCGCCGCCACTGCCGCTTGGTGGTCGCTGCAGTGCCTGTGCTCTAGTGTCGATCGGGTGCCGTTCGTCAGCGATCCGCTGAAGCTCCTCTGACGCCAACCACCCATCGATTTTGTGGTCCCCAAACGTGGGTCCTTGCGGGCAGCTGATCTCTGCAAGGCCCGCCCGGTCAGACATCTCTCTCCATGCACGTTGTTCCATCCCGTCTTGTTCCCTGGGGATTTCCGCGACATTGAAGTCTCCCCCCACCACCATGTGCTCCCCCTTCCTGGAAGTCACTGCAGCCTCTCGGGCTATGTAATCTCGGATACACGTCCTGACCACCTCTTCTTCTGGGTGGGGAGGGTTGTAGACGCCGAGCACGTGCACCTTTACGCCGCTTGGCAGCGTAATAACTACGTGCTGTAGATACCCTTTCGCGCATCTGGGGACTTCACGGTTAGCGCGCACGTCCGTCCTGTCGTAGGGGCGTCTGAGGGCGAGGACCACCCCCCCTCTGTACGAAGTGCCATCCGCCCCCCTCCTCTGGACTCCATGGCACGGTGCTGAGTGCCAGGCGCTGTACCCCAGCCCTTGGAGTTTTTTTGGTCCCATGGGGCCCGCCGCCTTTGTTTCTGTGAGAACCAGCACATCCGGCTGGTGCTCCTCGCAACTCCTGGCGAGGTCATAGTACGCGTGGTCGCTTCCTCTGATATTCCAGGTCATCAGGGACAGCCTGCCTTCCTCCCCCGCACCCGGTGGGGGTGTTTGATTCTCTTTGTCGCTGTGGTGATTTGGTTCATTTTTAGACTCCCGTGTACTATTGCCCCAGCTGCCAAGTACGGTCTTTGCGCCTGCCCTATGCTGTCTCTTCTGGTGAACTGGCGCCTGTCCACTTCCCGTCACTTGTTGTAGTGGCCTGAGCACTGCCCTTCTGCCGGGTACTCTATTGCTCCCGCTCCGGGTGCCGGCCTGGCCTTCCGCATGTTCCTCCTGCTTGGTGGCGATTTGCATGACTATTCTGTGTTGTTTTGCCACCCTATTGTTTGCCGTTTTCCCAGTGCCCCCAGCGGCTCTGTGCGCCGCCCTTGGCCAGGTTGACTTCTCTGGGGATTTCGTCCAGTCGCACCATGCTGCCGCCATCACCGCAACCCACACTATTCGATGAAAATGATATTCTCATGTGAAAATGATATTGCCTTATTTACCTCATGATAGGATTAAAAAGCCGCATTTTAACAGTCAAGAACATGCAAGTGCAGGTTGTGCATTAGATTTACTGGTTTTTATGGTACAAAATTGAGGTCAAATGCACTTTTTCGAAATCTAGGAGGAGTGAAAACACAAAGAACTTTTGACTCGGAATCTATATACACGTTATACACATATTATTTACATGTTTTTTTTTTCCGTCTTGCTTTACGCGTCCACTTCAGGTGCTACCGCTACAGCTACGCAATTATCAAAAGCTTCGTCTTCATCGGAATCATCCGATTCATTCAAGTCACCTAGGTCCTTGCGCGTGCGTTTGGATTGTTGTACAAGCAAAGCGACGACTATCTGCGCGTATTGCTCGTTCGGTATACTCCGTTCGGGGTCATTCGCATCCACATTCCATGCCAGCACTATTTCATTCTTATCGAAAGTCTCGGTAGACGGTCGGTGCCCCGGTGGCGCTGCGAAAGCTCCTGGGTGACTCGCAAGCTGCTTGCCGTGAGACAGTGAGAGATCAGGAATTCCGGGAAGTCGTGTGGTAAAGGCGGCCGATACGTAACGGTGTGGTAACCAACCAGAAGACGTAAACCAGTCCAACGTTAAGTCCCGTAAGAAAAATGTTCTCAAACTAAGGCCTACAGCGCGCCGTAAATCAACCCACAAAACTTAGGCCATACCCGTGACCGCCGGCACTCTCACGCGCGGAGCGCCTCACTCCATCCCAAGTCACAGTGGCTAAATAAAGCGTAAGTGGGGCCAAACCTGTCAGATATATAGTTCCGTTGTAATATATATCCAGCTGGAGAGATAAACCCTGAGTTGAGGGTTACGATATCAGAACGGCGGTAAAAAAGTCCCATTGATAAAAGTAGAGATCACATAAATACCTAACGGGTGTTTCCCGTCTACTGGTGACGGTCACCCAGCCTACTATAGGAAGTGACATGTGACGCAGTTTCGGGTGTCACAATGTCAAATCCAGCACGCGTATGCTGGGCGCTTCTATTACACGATTCGTATATATACATTTACGCGGTGGATACGAGTTTCCTTTCGTTTAGCTCGTGCAAGACGATGCGGCCAACCGGCCATGCCTTTTCAGGAGCATCGCGACGAGCGCGGTGGGCATCATGTAAAAATACACATGCACAGCAGGCCTGCACAACCGTCAGAATTTCAACGTTGGTACTTATAGGGTGTTGAATGTCAAAATAATTGGCCTGGAAATCGTTTGGGGGCTTTGACCCAAAGCCCAAAGACCCCCCGCCTTTTTCGGCGCCGAAGATAAAAGCCCCCACCACCTTTGTCGGCGCCGAAGGTATGCCCCCCTCCCCACCTTGAAAAATGATCCAAAAGCCCTATACATAAGCCTTTTTCAAAATATTTGGCCTTCGGCCAAGGCCAAAACCCCCACCCCGCCTTCGCGGAAGCCAAAGGCCCAAAGCCGCCCCCAAACGTTTTCCAATTCTTTTTTTTGAAATTCAACACCCTATTACTCCCGGATGCCAAACGAAGGGCCCGCGAGAGCAACCCAACCCGATCAAAGCGGAGAGTCCCCCAAGGTACAGTTTGCTCAGATCTGACCGGCAGCCCTCCCGGGAGACCCGCGGGGTAGGCCCTTGGCAGACCCCTAGTCTGGCCCGACCCGCGGGTGTCACGTTGGCCCGGCTTGTAAGAATTTACTTCGCGAAATGTTTCGCGAAATTTGGATGATTTTTGGGGCCGACAACTTTATAATAAATATTGCGAAATTTGGTTCAGACTATGTTTGTAATAGATAGCTTGAAACACATATAGGGTAGAATATTCTATATATCCGTGTTTTAATACTATCGCTGTACGCAAAAATATGAGACTGATCATGAAACGGTGATAATATGTCTGTAAAGATATCACATATGAGAGTCTGAGAGTCTAAGTAGCTTATGCTACGTGCGCTGTGTAAGTCTGTACGAGTACGGCTACGGTGATGCTCGAGTACTCTAACACGTGGCTCGCAGTCACTATCGCTGTGACTCGCGGTCTCTGTCGCTATGACTCGCGGTCTCGAGCCGAATAATAATGCAGTCATCTGTCACATGCATCGAGGAATGTCATACAGGGGGCAGTACGGTATATCTAGTCCCCCGTGACACCACCACATTCTGTGGATATGTGTGGCAGTGGCATGATAATGTCAGACAAGCAATATATCATAATACTCAGAAACGCAGCCAGCAGAGATACGGGCATTTGCATTGGCAAGAACTGGTCCTACTGGAGCCTCCGGGTCTTTAGAAATAGACATGCTCGCAGAGGCCCACCTTCCCTCGCCTCGGGTCACCCTATCAAGTTCTGCCGCTGCAGTGATGCTAATACAATCTGATCCTGTCGTTGCTGTTATTGTAGTTGTTGCTGCTGGGCATGCAGCTGCTGTGCTTCAGCTGCTCGTAGCTTCTCAACCAGCTTAACACGCCGGTCCTTAATATCCAATAGGCGGGCAGTGAACTTGTCAATAATGGGAACCCCGTGTTTGGTGATAGGAAGGGCTTTTGTGAAAATGTCAGACTGATTGTCATCAGTCGGAATCCAGACCGGTGTAAACTTCCTGAGGGGCCCCTGCCACCAGTTCCTAACCGCGTGGTACCGAACCGCAATGTGTTTGAGCTTAGAAGAGAGTGCCCGCTGAGTGACTAGAGTCTGAACTGCTGAGTTATCTACATTGATGGTGATGGGCTCAGCTGAGGGAAAGAACTCTGTCAGTGTGTTATAGATGGCCGGGGCGGAGGTGCAGGCTTCTGACATGGCAACATGCTCTGCCTCTGTAGAGTGAAGGGCAGTGCATGACTTCTGCTTCTTTGACCACCAGTCAATGAGCATACCGTGAAAGTAGAGACAGTAGCCGGAAACTGAGTTCCGTGTGGCAGTGTCTCCTGCATGGTCTGAGTCACAGAACGCGGTGAGCTGGGGTGCTGCAGGGTCAATAGCCATAGCAAGTGTGTAGTCCCTGGTGGAATAGGCATAGTGTAGGATCCGTTTGGCAGCGGTGAGGGCTTCAACGGTGGGCTGGTGGCAGAACTGAGCCAGATATGTGACGTGGTAATATATGTCGGGTCTGACTGTCCTGGCTAACCAGAGCAGAGAGTAGATCAAGGATCTGAGGGGTGTCTCAATGGACCTGTCAATGGTATCAGGTGGGGGAATGGGGAGGGAGAGACCCTCTGTCATCGGTGATCGAGGTGGCTGCTTATCCGTGTCTATGCTGAACTTAGCACACAGATCTGTGATGCTCCGCTCGTGTGAAAGCTCAATCCTGGTCGGGTATGACTCTCCTGTAGGAAGTGTCTCAGTCTGAACATCAACTCTGAGCTGGAGGAATTGGTTACCGGAATATCCTAGTTCACTAGATATCAGAGGGTCCCGAACTGTGTGGATAAACTGTGTTAAGATAATAAACCCTAAGCTAGATATACCCGGAACGGTCTCGCAACGGTCTCGGATACTAGCCTACCTGTGACACAGCGTGTGTCACAGCACGAACCTATAGATCAGTCAGCGGTCCAGTGTTGGTCCTAGGGGTCTGTCATAGGGGCCTGCACCGGGACTCCCAGTCAGGGCTGCCTATACAGATTCCAGCACACCACCCCAGCACTGTGGGTGGTGACTGTCTAGGAGAGTCAGAATGTTAAGATAGTTAGGGTAGGAGCTAGGGCGACAAACCTAACTGCTAATTCAACTGTGCAATTCTGATACACAAATTGAAACCCTCTAGCCGGCACAAGTGCAGAAACATACAGGCATATAGGTCCTGCCAAACTACTGAAAGGCACTGTGTCAGCAAGTCAGATTGAAGAGTTCAAAGTTGTCAAAGCAAAAGCATAAACCAGATTGAAGACCGTGTTGAGGCCAAAGTACATCTCAGCACACCACCATGAAAGTGGTGTACTGCCAGAACCAGAAACATAACTACTCGGGGTCAATGGCCAGAGGAGCACCGTCACCACAATGAGCACCGTAGTAGCCCGCAGTAGCACGGCGGAGTAACACAGGGCTGCCAAAGTGCAAGGTGTCGGTCACCGAGAAATCATTCGCCAGAGAATTTGACGGAGTCGGTGTTGTTGATCCGTCGATCACGGGAGGCTGCACCGCACCAGGGTGCTGCCAAGTGCTGCCCGAAGGTGGCGCCTCGTCATCCGAAGACGATGCCGGCGACAACGGAGGACCGCCCTCAAATAAGATGCCAGGCGGCGGCGGCCCGGGATTCCACGGCACCGGAGCCATGTAGAGGCCCTGCTGCCGCTGCACCCGCCGGTGGCGACGAGGCGGGATGGCACATGGCACCGTGTCAAGCGGTGACTCCTCGCTCCTGCACAGCACAGGCTGCAGCGCAGCCCGACCCGATACCTGCACAGGGTCGACGTCGTTGGCCACCGTGTAGGCGGCTGCTCCTACTCCCATGACAGAGATCAAGAGAATGAAAGAGAGAAGGAAGGGCATCCCCCACAAGCCCGCGTGGGCGGGGAAGCCCCACGGAGGCTTTCCACAGCCGTAGCTGCGGGGAGCATCCTCATGCCAATCTCCCAGAGCACCACCAGAGTGGGGCGCTCGGGCTGCGGGCGTCGACGAGTGATTTGCCGAGATGGCCGAGGCCCGCGGCTTCACGACGAAGCTGCCGTCAGCGAAGTCCTCGTAATCGTCCGTGTCGTAACCCGTGAGATCAACCGTGTCGACGGCGGCGTGGTTCACGGTCTGAACGAACCCAGCGAACTCACCGTCCGCGTCCGCTGTGGTGGTCACCCGCGCCGATTGAAGTGGCGCGGGCTTCACATCTTCTCCCTGCGAGACAGGCATAGCAGGGGCCGGCACGGCGGATGCCGATGCCGCCGCACCACCTGCCGGAACCTGCTCCTCCGGTGTGGCCACCGCTGCGGAGGGTACGCACACCAGAGCCGAAGCCCCCTTGCCGTCACCGGCAGGAGGCGGGAAAGATGCGTGAGTGTAATGCACCTGTGGGTTGGCCGCGGAGTGAACCTCTGCGGCAAGATCGTCGAGCCTGCGGAGAATGTCGTCCCCCTCGGAATCCGGCTGCTGCCCCACGGTGAATCCGTAGGCGGACACGTCAATGCCGCCCACCGCTCCCGCAGAAAGCACCGCGGGCGGCCCGTACGCGGCTGCCGCACGCGCGAAGGACTCCGCTCCGTCATCCGCCGCCTGCTGGAACAACGCACACATGGCGAGTGCGTGCACCCCCTCTGCGCCCTCCTCGTCGATGGGAACGCAAAATGCCGCGGCAGAGGTGGGCGGGTGTTGGCGCCCGCCCAACGGGCAGTCGCGGTAGAAGTGATACGCCTCACCTTTCCCCGCCTTCTTGCACCTACCGCAGAACGGCCTTGCCCGTTGATCGTCACGGTCAAATCCCACCGGTGGGGCCTTGTGGGTCCCCACACGGAATCCTCGCGGCTGCTGCCCCCGCTGCTGCTGCTGCCGCTGCTGCACCCGCTCCCGTTGTTGACGCACAACCGGGGCGGCCTCACCCCGCTGCCGCTGTACGAGCTCCGTCAGCTCCGTGATCTTCTGGAGCAGCGCATCGTACTCACTGCTGGAGAGGTGTGCGGAGACCCCGCCCGCACCAGAAGCTGCCTTCCCCCGTCCGTCTGCGCCCAAGACTGATAAATCTCGACCACCAAGGAGCGAAGAGAAGCAAGGGACACGTGGGACAGGTCGGCAGCCATGGGATAGCGGACCTTTACCGCCGCGTAAAACACGGGGTCGAGGCGGGTGTAGAGAGATAATTTTCGTGTTGCCTCGGTCGGAGTCCAGTCTGAAGTCCTGTTATCCCGCACCAAACGCTGCTCCTTAGCCAAAATCGGCTGCGGGTCAGCGTTTGCGGGATAACGTAAAGCCGCATGCTCCTCCTGTTGCGACTCCCGCAGCGCCACCGGCACAGAGCCCTTGATGATGTCGACAAGAGCACGTCGTCCATCTCGGTCAGCCGAGGAGTCGGTGCCAGTCAGCCAGACATACGCGTTGCTGTGCTTCTCCACCACGAGAGCCAGAACGTCGTACAGCAGCCCATTCACTCTGCTGACCACGGGCACCAGAGGGTCGTCGAGGTCAAAGGAACGCAGCTCCAGACCAGCAGACTGAAACTCCGTGCGTAGCTGCACCACCAGGTCGGACAGGAGGCCAGAGTCGTCCGTACCGCGAAAATGATGCTTCTTGTCACCAAGAATATCCTCACGGATACTCTTGGCCCAAGCCCGATGCAGCCGTGCCTTGTAAATCTCGTCCACCAATTTGGACTGCTCCTGCAAATAACGTCTGACGGCAACGTCCGCGTCCACGTTCGATGCAGGGTTAGGAGCGGGAACCACCGGCGTAGCAGCCGTCGGAGTGTTCCGCACCTCGTCGATCAACCTCAAAGAGGAATCGATGTCACTGTCCCTCGTGAGGGACTTCTTGGATCTCGTCGTCATACCCATCTCTAGAAAAGCCTGAGGGGAGGCGGTACGCTGCAGCACGTTTGGGTAGGGCCGCGGAGAAAATGCGACGTCACGGACACGGAACGAACGGCCGGGCCATGCTAGCGAGGGGCGAAGGAAGATGACGTCGAAGTCAAAGGTGCTTAAGTCACCAGCCCAAAACACGGCAGCAGGCGGGATCAGAGCGAGCAGAGAACCGCGAATAGTGAACATTGCGACGACGAAACCCAATCCAAGCCGGCACCCCATAGCTGCGGCCCAAGTCGCTCACCGCAAGCCGCTCATCTCAAAATCTCCACTAATGCCCAAACGCGCAAACGCGCACCACCTCTCCGAGCGGCCGTTTAGCCAATCATGGCCAAACTAGCAAGTGGAATAAAGCGTGGATGGGGCCACGACCTACCGGAATATCCTAGTTCACTAGATATCAGAGGGTCCCGAACTGTGTGGATAAACTCTCTAGATAAATAAACCCTAAGCTAGATATACCCGGAACGGTCTCGCAACGGTCTCGGGAACTAGCCTACCTGTGACACAGCACGAACCTATAGATCAGTCATCGGTCCAGTGTTGGTCCTAGGGGTCTGTCATAGGGGCCTGCACCGGGACTCCCAGTCAGGGCTGCCTATACAGATTCCAGCATTGGTTGAGGACACCAGAGTAGGTGGCCTGAAATGTGGACATGATGTCAGTGTGAAAGCGGGCTCTGGACAGCTCATCGGCACAAGCCACAATGAAGTCATCAACATAGATGAGGACTATGAAGAGCTGAGTGTCAATCCAGCCGGTGTATAGGCACTCGTCATATGTGGACCTGCTGAGTGTAGGGTAGCGGTCTGTCATGAATCTGTGTGCGGTCTCTGACCAGAGTCTGCCTGAGGTCCGATGTCCGTAGAGTGCCTTCTTCATATAGGCACCTACATATCCTTTGGGATGAATGTACCCCTTTGGAAACCTGACATAGTACCGCTCATCCTCAGGTATTAGACAATTAGAGCCTGGAGGAAAGCCTGAGAGACATCATAGTGGTATGGCATGAGTCTGTGCTTCAGGCAGAGCGCTAGTTGTAGGAGTCTGAAGGTGGTGAGCTGAGGTGTAGGGGCAAAGGTCTCCGCCTCCTCATAGAAGGTACGGTCCATGTCTCCTCTGGTGGTGCATCTGGCCATGAACTTGTCAAGGGAGCCGTCTGTCAGCTTCTTGAGCTTAAAGACAAACTTACTGGGGAGGACGGTGGAGCCTGGAGGGAAGGCGGTGACTGGATCGGCCCTGTCTGGCTGAAGTATGCCGTCAATCTCTGACTGAATGGCTTTGTGCCACTGTCTCCAATTAGGGTAGGCAATTTAATTTAGATTATTTCTCTCTGATTTTAGATTAACCCATTTTTCATGTTGATTTTAGATTAAGTTTTTTTTATCTCATCCGGCTATTACCGGTGCATGCATCCATGACGCTGTACTGTACCTGTTGAGCTATCGCCATGCCATGCGAAATATTACACTGAAGAGTTGTCTTGCCGTGATGTCCATATGTCCGAATGGAACCAAAAACCGTTCGATTTTAATCGAACGGTTTTTGGTTCCATTCGGAAAGATTCACGGCCGTGAATCTAAAAGTCGCGGCCGTGAATAACGACTCTTTACGCATAATGACTTTTATTATTTGCCATCTTTGCCACAATAGACACTCACGGCGTGTTCTGCTTGAAAACAAGTAAGTAACTTGAAGCCTTGAGCTTCAAGTTACTGAAGGATATGTATCTTGGCAGTATGTGTGCCAAGTTTCGTGCTCTAGGACGCACGGGAAGCCCTCGGCTGCTTGGCATCTTTGGGTTTGGGTGTCACGTTCGAACCCAAACCCAAAACATCTGCCTTAGAAATAAATTGCGCGTTTCGCGCACAAGTAACTTGAAGCCTTGAGCTTCAAGTAACTCAAAAATATGTACCATGGCAGTATTCGTGCCAAGTTTCGTGCTCTAGGACGCACGGGAAGCCCTCGGCTGTTTGGCATCTTTGGGTTTGGGTGTCACGTTCGAACCCAAACCCAAAACATCTGCCTTAGAAATACATTGCGCGTTTCGCGCACAAGTAACTTGAAGCCTTGAGCTTCTGGTTACTGAAAGATATGTACCATGGTAGTATTCGTGCCAAGTTTCGTGCGTTAGGACGCACGGGAAGCCCTCGGCTGTTTGGCATCTTTGGGTTTGGGTGTCACGTTCGAACCCAAACCCAAAACATCTGCCTTAGAAATACATTGCGCGTTTCGCGCACAAGTAACTTGAAGCCTTGAGCTTCTGGTAACTTAAATATATGTATCTTGGCAGTAGTCGTGCCAAGTTTCGTGCTCTAGGACGCACGGGAAGCCCTCGGCTGTTTGGCATCTTTGGGTTTGGGTGTCACGTTCGAACCCAAACCCAAAACATCTGCCTTAGAAATAAATTGCGCGCGTTTCGCGCACAAGTAACTTGAAGCCTTGAGCTTCTGGTAACTTAAATATATGTACCATGGTAGTATTCGTGCCAAGTTTCGTGCGTTAGGACGCACGGGAAGCCCTCGGCTGTTTGGCATCTTTGGGTTTGGGTGTCACGTTCGAACCCAAACCCAAAGGCAAATGCATAGGACAGTTTCGTAGATTCTGTCCCGATGCCTTTACAACCTCGCTTGCTAACTCATATTACAATGAATATTCAACATTCAAGCGTTGGATACCCCACGCCAACGGGAAGCGCTCGGCTGATTTGTTATTTGTGTATGCGCACCCAAATGACAAAAAACGCATCTTTGAAACTCGTTAGTTTCAAAGATGCGTGGCCGATGCCTTCGTGCTTATGTGTGTTAATCCATATGAAATATTCCATGGAATAAATGTGAATATCGCACAAACGGGAAGCGCTCGGCCGTTTTGTAAAATTAGGGTGCACCCAAAATACAAAACGCATCTTTGAAACTCGGAAGTTTCAAAGATGCTTGCCGGTCGCGTGCAGCGGTAAAAGGCAAGTCAAAGGGTTTAGGATATAGAAGAAGTACAGGGGCCTTTTTTAAAAGCAGAACACGCCAGCGAACAAAGCTTTTTGGAGGCTTCCTCATGATGGCTAGCGGGAACTAGAGCGTTTGACCTGTGTGCACATGATTTGAACAGGAGTCGTGAAAAGGACCACCGGGCATAGCCGGATGACATAAAGAAAACTTAATCTAAAATCAACATGAAAAAGAGTTAATCTAAAATCAGCAATAAATAATCTAAATTAAATATTTTTCCTCCAATTAGGGCTGAGCCGAGCCTGTCTGTATGTGGCAGGGTCTGGCTCGTCCATGAAGGCATCACTCGGGAAGTCTGCGGGGTCCGAGTCTGCATCCCTGAGGGCAAGGAGCATGGCCTGCTGGTCTGGGGAGATGATGACAGCATCGGTGTCTGCATACTGGGTGGAGTGTGAGTCAGCAGAGTCGAAGTACACCTGGTATCTGTGCTGGACCTGAGGCTTATGGTCTACAGACACGATGACTGCAGGGTGATACTTTTGTCGGTCAGCTGGCTTAGCCGAGCACATAGCAAAACACGGGTAAAAGACATTAGGTGCCCCATGTTTGTGTCTGTGCTTGAGAAAGCTGATGAGAGTGGCATAGTGGCTTTTGGCCAGCTGGAGATAGTGTATGAGCTTTACCCAGACTGGATGCCTGAGTTTAGCACACTGGACCTTGACATAGGCAAAGGTCTCTGACTCGTGGGTGCTGCATGCAAGCTCGAGGATGTCGGGGGAGGAGGGGAGTGGTGGAGGTGGGAGGGGTGGTGGCAGTGTCCAGAGTGTCCTTGGAGATGGTGGAGGCCACTAAGGTGCTGCCGGTCAGGAGGTCAGTCAGGTAGGGCACAGGGCACAGTGACTGGGTGTTGCAGTCCACGGTGATGTCTGTCTGGACTGGGACGGTGGCGGTGCTGTTGGCCGAAGCCAGTGACTCAGCTACCTGGTGCTGCCGCTCAAGCTTCTGCTGCTGCTGCCTGGCCTTCTTCTGCTTCTCCTTGTCCCGCTTCCTCTGCCGCCTTGTCTTCTCCCAAGCCGGGTCCTCGTGGTCCGGGTCCTCCCTCAAGTCAGTAGCCGTGACGGTGTCAAAGTACCTGAAGGCAAAGAGGGCGGGGGGCTCCAGCTGGGGGAAGGAGAACTGGGTGTCGGGTGGAGAGGCGGAGGGGGAGAGAGAGCTGAAGGGATTGGGGGAGAAGTGGTTGGCCGAAGCCGAGGGAGGTGGGTGAGGTGAGGGGCCAGAGAACTGTGGGATCCAGGGCTTACTGGTGAGGGCGGGCCACTCAGTCTCATCATCCTCCTGGTCTGCCTGGAAGCTGACTGCCTTAGCTGGATGGTGAAACTCAGAGCGGTGGGGGGGTGGCGGAGGGGTGGCTGCTACGAGGCAACCTCTGCGAGAGAGCCCCGGCTCGGATGCGTCTTGGTGATGCTTGTCGGAGGGTGAGTGGGGGTGGCAGGGGGTGCGGGTGTGGAGGGACGGGGGGCAGAGACATGGTTCACAGATGGAGGGGGGCCGGCCTTTACCCACATGTCGGCCTTCTCAGCCAGTGTGCAGGGACAGCCGAACCTGCCGAGGGAGTGGGTGACGGTCTTGCCGTACTTGTACTTGCAAGAGCGGCAGGGGTGGCCGATGGACTTGTCATTGGGGTCGGAAGGGGTGAACTTCAAGCCGTTCCAGGTGCCAGAGGGGGTGGAGTCCTTGTTGGTGGAGCCGGTGTGCTTGAGCTTGGAGGCTTTGTACAGGGCCCTCTCGTGCTCAATGAAGTCAGATCTGGTGCCGCCCCGTAGTGGTGAGCGGGGCCTGGATGGAGGTGGTGTGGTGGCCCGAGGGTGCGTACCCTTGCCACCCTTGCCCCCCTTGCCGCCCTTGCCATTGGGGTGCTTCTCCTTCGGCTTGGTTGTGTCAGCCGAGCCCCGCCCCCCCTCACGGACTTCCCCCGTCATGGAGGCAGCTCGGGGGCGGGATGAAGAGCCAGGGAGCTGGGAATGGTGGGCAGAGCCCTGGGTGTACCATACATTCCCGATGGCCTCAATGAACTTCTGAAGACCACCGGGGAAGCCAGAGGAGGTCAAGCGGTTGTTCTCCTCGTAGGTGCGGATGACCTCGAAGTACAGAGGGATGTTGAAGAGGTGCTCGGCCGTGTCCTGGGAGGCCCGTAAGATGTCAATGAGGACCTCCTGCTCCTGCTGTCCAGAGAAGGCGGGGTGGAGCTGCCTGTGGTTGCCGATGAGGGTGGCGAAGGTGTTCAGCTTCACGACGGGGTCCTCGGACTCAGAGATTCGGAGGGCCTTGGCCTTGGTGAGGTTGGAGTTGTCCGTGGAGGGGGGTAGGTGATCAGGCGGCAGTGCACGTGCAGCAGAAGCAGTCTGCCGTCCACCTGAGCCTGGGGGGAGTCCTTCACAATTTGTGACAACACAATTTGTGTGTTGCCACAAGTGGCCGCAACTAGAAGTTGAGCTAGAAGGCCATTGGAGATACCGTCGTAGGGCTCGTCCTTCAGTCGGCGTTGAAGGTTAAGTAGTGCTGGGGCGTGGCCAGGTCGGGTGGCGGTGAGCACACGGGTCGGGGCGTCACAGAACTTTTTGAACACAATGTCGCCGCCCGCGGTGAGGAAGTTCAATTGGAGTTCACGTTGTTGTTGGCGCTCGTGAATATCCGTGAGGGCATAGTAGGCGGTCTTCAACTGCTTCAGGAGCGGAGTGACGTCAGGGGTGGTGGAGCGGGTGTTGAAGGCGCTGGTGTTGTCGTCCATGATGTGCTTGATCTTGGTTGGAGGAAGTTCTTGCCCGTCTCGATGTTGCAATGGCGTCACCTCTGGAATAGTTTCCAATTCCTTGGTGGTGTCGAACATCTTGTCCGAAGTAATTACGACTGAAGATGGCGTCGAAGATGCAGTAGTTCTACTCGCAACAGTGCGAGCCAGTGAGGTGGCGTTGACGCATTCGTCGCGGACTTTGATTAAGTCGTTGAAGATGGTCTCGTTGAGTTGGTTTACGTCGTTGAGTTCTTCCTTCGTGACGTAATTCTCGTGGATCTCGTCGGACTGAGCAGATGAACGTTGAAATGCTGATCCAAGTGAGGTGACGGTGGTGGCGAGCTCAGCCATGGTGGCGGAGGTGGCATGGAAGTCTTGAAGGAGGGCGTTGATGGTGACGGAGATTTCTTCGTTTGTTGGAGATGGGGGAAGAGGTTGACGTGAAGTGAATAAGCGTCGTTGAGCATGTTGTTGACGCTCTTGTGTCGGCGGTTGGGATCCCGGAGTTGTTGTTGGCGTGAACGTTGACATGGTAGACCTTCCAGACCGTTGGTGGCGGTGAAGGCGACGATGTTGCGCAATTCGTTCTCCTAGGGGTTGAGATGTAGTTTTTCTCTAAGATTTGTTAATTTTCAAAAAATTGGCCAGCGCTTCCGCCGTAAATGCTCGTAATGAAGCCGAAATCCAAGGCGTCCCCTAAATTCCGGCAGAGCATGTGATAATTAACGGACGCAATTTGGCATTGAAGTTGAAATAAAGGCCGAGAGGGCAATCGTAAGTGGATTCCCAATCATAAAAGGTTGGGGCAAGTTAAAATTCAAGCCGGTCCGACCTGCGGAGGGTTAGTGTAAACGCAAGTTGTAATTTTCAAACAATTTTGCTGACTGCCAGTTCGATGCGCGTTTGGCGGCTAGTTTGAAATTTGGAGTGCCATCAGAAAATGCAGCGGTACGTCGTGGTAAAACATAACCTAATAGATAGTTTGAAACACATATAGGGTAGAATATTCTATATATCCGTGTTTTAATACTATCGCTGTACGCAAAAATATGAGGCTGAAACGGTGATAATATGTCTGTAAAAGATATAACATATGAGAGTCTGAGAGTCTAAGTAGCTTATGCTACGTGCGCTGTGTAAGTCTGTACGAGTACGGCTATGGTGATGCTCGAGTACTCTAACACGTGGCTCGCAGTCACTATCGCTGTGACTCGCGGTCTCTGTCGCTATGACTCGCGGTCTCGAGCCGAATAATAATGCAGTCATCTGTCACATGCATCGAGGAATGTCATACAGGGGGCAGTACGGTATATCTAGTCCCCCGTGAGTTTGATTAAACGCGTTACGCGTAAAAACGTTTAGGGCCCAAATGCGTAATTTACTCGTAAATTACGTCGAGCGTCATTCAGGCCCCGTTTTACCGGAATACCGCTGAGGGTTAGCGACGAGGGACCTGAGGGTTAGCGGGGTCTATAACACACGCGCTACTTATCCATTGTTCCACTCGTCCATTATTTTTTGTGGCATGTGTTGTATATTGCAAAGGACGTCAATGCCGACATTTTGAGATGTAGAACGTAGGCATGCGGTCAAGTTTTGGATTGATATGACCAAATTTAGGGTTCGGCACACGTCGCAAAAGCCATAGTGCAATACGCATTACGCGTAAAAACGTTTAGGTCCCAAATGCGTAATTTACGGGTAAATTACGGTAGTGGGGGGAGCGTTTTATTATCAAACATATCCTGAGGGTCAAAGGGGGGGGGGTACCGACTACGTGCGTACTAGGTATTACCTGAGGAAAGGCCTGTTGGCGGTGTCATCGTTATCGTTTAGCGATCGTCAGATTGAACCTTTGTTTTGTGTCACCCGTTGGGATTCGATTTTTGTTTGTTTAAAGTAAGGTAAGGTAAGGTTCCTAAGGTAAGGTAAGTAATTTCAAATTTGCTCTGGTCCTAAAACATATAAAAGAGCAGAGGTATAGTTCAATAGCTAGAAGTTACAGTACTCTTGTTCCCAGAGTTTCTCCGAGCGCGGCCGCTGCGCGGCCTGCGACACGCGAGGGTCGACGTTACAGTTGATCGAAGAGGCTCGGAGTGTTATGGACCCCAGAAATGTTACAAGCCCTAAGTCTATTTTAGTCCATAAGAAGCTCTGGGAACAAGAGTAGAAGTTACAGTACTCCCCTTCGCTTGGCTACTGTAGTGTCAAGTGTGGCTTGCGACGAGAGTGACACGCTAGACCCAACCCACGCCACGATACCTCGTCATATGCCAATTATCAACACTAAAATATAAAAATTGGGATAACTCGTGGAATATTGATCAGAATCGGTCAATCAAAGATGATGAGCGCATCTACACGACTTAGCGGATCGACGTATATGAACGATTTTAGCCGAAACGCAATATTGGGGGAGAAATTACAGTGTGGACAGTAGGGGGTAAGCAGGCCCCCAAAAAGTCCAGTTTGGTAATTATCAACAGTCTATATAAAAATGTGGATAATTCATGGGATAATTATCGGAATGGAACAAACTAGGAGTCTATGGACATCTACATGACCCACCGGATGGGACTGTATGGGTGGAATACTCTTAAACCTTAATATATATATACCCGAAACACCGCAGCGGGTCCAATTATCCGCGACAAAGAGCCCGCGCGCGGTGGGGAATGTGGTGTAATGATAACAATGAGGGGGATAACAATGAGTACACGGACGTGTAAGGAAGACGAATATTGCGCACAATTATTCATTTAAGGTAATGTTCTCGCATGGGGATATTGACGCGGTAAGGTGATATTCGCGAATGAGTGATATACGATGCCAAAAGTGATATTGGCGAAAAGTGATATTCGTGAAAAGTGATATATACCAAAAGTGATATTCGTGAAAAGTGATACATGCCAAAAGTAATATTCGTAAAAAGTGATATATGCCAAAAGTGATATTCGTGAAAAGTGATATATGCCAAAAGTGATATTCGTGAAAAGTGATATATGGCAAAAGTAATATTCGTGAAAAGTGCTACATACCAAAAGTGATATTCGTGAAAAGTCTAAAGGAAATGTTATTAGATTTCACATAAGCAGGTCATATCACCCACTCAAACAAGCTGTGCAAGCTCAAAACAGGAAGCCAAATGGTCCTTCCTTCGTCGGCAGACCCACCAGTTGCTGCACCAGAGCTTCCATGTCTGCTTTCTTGGTCTGCAACGACGGAAGGCGGGGTGCGGCATACCTTGCCCCCCTTGTGGAAACCATATCTCAAGAAAATATATCGTTTGCAACACTGGATATCACGAAAATGGGACAAAACAGGCAGTTTTATATGAAAAAAACACTGATATACACCGTGTTGCAAACAGTTCTGTAAGGTAAAAATGGCTGTGGTAGGCCGTTGAAAGCGGTCGAAGTATGTTTTCCCACTGCCCTGAAGCACTTAAAATGATGACGATTTGTCCGGGGTCGATATCGCAAATTTACCTCGCGATATCGACGATTTTATATGAACTGTTGACGATTTCCAAACTGTTGACGATTTCCATATCGAGGTAGCAGAGAGTTTTTTATCCATCTCGTCGCGTCTCGCCTCACTCACTGAGAATGGTTTCTGCCTGCGCTGTCTTGGAGAGTTAATCGACCTTTTTGCATGGGCGAATAATCTATCATGGCGGCGAGAATATACGTGTAAGAAAATGTATGCCGAGCTCACAGCGGAATCTGTGAACTGCCTTCCAAGCTTTGCAGCGAGGTTCTTCGAGCACAGGCGGTTCGTGCCGTTGCGTCACAAACGGCCAGCTCGGCGAAGGAACGATCTGCGGACTATTGCGTACACTTCCGCTTTCAGTGCAACCGTCCCAAAGCATAGTCTCGCAACCAAGGTACTGCAGTTGCCAAGCGTGCACCCAAAGAAACAACTATATCGACGAGCACGTTCCCCGCTGTGCTGCATCGCATCTTCTTCCGAGGAGAGCGTGGCCCAAGCTGTCACCTCTGCTCTGCTCTTACACGGTGGCAGTTGCAGCTTTTCGCGACTAATGGTTTGGACCATCCACGCCTTTGCACATAGTGCCCAGTCTTACTTAGCACAGATTGTTTGCTTTCAGTTGAGGACAGTACTTGTCCCGTCATAACATTTTTGCTCTTGTTATGTCGGCAGGATCTCGTCCCTCTTTGCAGGTCGTTGCCCGAACGCGCACTGACAGCTGCGCTTTCGAACAGCGCGCGCTACCGCGTCAAGGATTCGATGGTTTCTTTGGTTGAAAAACCCATATTTGTGGCACAACTGAATTTCTCTCACAACGCCATGAGAACGCCTCACCGAGGAGTCCTTATCTTCGTGCATCCTGAGAACGGTTACGGGTTTATTGACTGCAACACGACTGCAAGCCGACGCGTTTTCGTACCCGCGTCAAAGTGCACCGCTTGGCAAAAAGGTAACGCAAAGCGATGCAAGCGGAGGACCGAGTTGCAGTGTTGCTCACCAGTGTCGCCATCCCACACTATTCTCGTGAAGAGCCTGCCTTGCCCAAAGCATCTTGAGTGACCCGCGCTCAAAATCAATTTCGCTGTCTTAAATGCGTGTTCGAACTGACGCAGAGATTACTTTCAGCCATTTCAGAGGCCATGGAACGTAGGATGATCTCTGATGACGTGGTGAATAGATTAGTCCCTCTTAGATGGTAGAGAATCTGCCGTGCAGGCGACCGTGTTAGCTTTAGCGCCATAGAGTCTTCCGACGGGCGATGGAGAGTGGACAAGATGCACCGGGACACCTTCCCTGACCGGACTCTCTTACCGCCCGACCCTCTCTTTCCTCCCTGCAAGGACCTGGAAGCCTCCCACCGCACCTTCGCTTCCTCACGGCTGCTTTTCTCTTTTGGGGTAAGAAGAGAGACGCGGGAGGTGGTGCCGCTGGATCTCCCCAAGGTCCAGAGTTGGGTTCCTTTGTACGTGCCGCCGGCTGCCGAGGAGCTCCCTCTGGCGCTCCCGAAGCGAAAGAGGTTTCGGCAGCTACAGCGCTTTGGACTGGACCTACTGCTAGAGGCGTCTGCCCGGTACAGCGTCGCAGCAGAGAGCTTCGATGTGATCTGTTACAGGCGCACGCTGGGCCGCCTGGTAGATGCTACGCTCGATCCCGAGGCAGGCTGGTTCTCATCATTTACATACCCTTTGCTGGACAAACTACAGGTGAGCAGGTAGCTATGCCTGCTATGCTGCTGGTAGCACCGTCCTACGTGCTTTCGTGCGAAGAACTGGCGAACTATGTGCCAGGTGTCAATAGGGTTAGGGTTGTTCACACCAGTCGATAAATTGGCGAACCATGTGCCAGGTGTCACTAGGGTACGGAACTTTTACACAAGTCAAAGAACTGGCGAGTTCTGTGCCAGGTGTCACTAGGGTTACGGTTGATCACACAAGACGTAGAACTGACGAAACCTTCGCTATGTGACGCTGGGGTTAGGGCTGTTCATACAAGCCAAAGAACTGGCGAATCATGCAGTAGGTTTCATCAGGGTTGAGGTCGCTCACATAAATCGAAGGCTGAGCTTACGTGTCGTGCTGGGAGCCTTCAGAGCATGAGCTTCCTCATACAGGTGTCTGAGCACGGCACGCTGCTAATAGACGAGGGCTTCGACTACGATAGGCTTCAAAAAAACGCGGACAGCTATGGCCGACAGTTTGAAGGCCAGTGCGTGCACCAGGAGGACAACGAGACGAAGCTGTTCCAGAGCTACTCTGTGCTCTTAGGGCCGACGACAGTGGCGGCCGGGCAGAGCGGCCTCAAGCGCGCCAGTGGCGGCCACGTGGACTTGCCTCAAGTGCGCTTCGTAACGCCGCCCACTTCCGCCCCGCAGGAATGCCGGCCGGCGCTCCTGCCTCAAGATTAGTACGCTTCCTGTTTTCATGTATGTGCGAGTTTCCCTAGGATGCGGCTCTTTGGGGCCGGCAGTGCACCTGGGGTGTTTGCGCTAGCTCACAGCCAACTGCCGACGAAGCCTCATCCTGCGGGTTGGTGCCGCTTTACTTGTCCTGGCAGGGCGGCCTGAGGGCGCCTTTCCTCACTCCAGCAGAGAGCGTGTGGCCATCCCGGGCGCTGGGAAATCTTCTGGGAGACGTGTTGGGCATCGATGTTGAAATGAACCCTAAACCCTAGCAATGGCATATGTGCACACCACCTGTTCGAAGACCAGAATTAGGAGCTGTGGTACCGGCATAGACACCAGTGCATGGAACCGGAGAACCTGGTGCCGGCAAACATCAGCCAAGCTTCCTTTCGCAGCAAACCTGAGTGTTGGCGTTGGCAGGCCTCAGCCATCTCATTGCACTAAACCCTAATTTCTGGCGAAGGCAAATATCCCAACTTTACGCACTCAGCCTTGATTTCCAGGCTGACACTTATACCTCAAGTGCCTTGCCCCAGTAAACCCTAAATCCCATAACTGGCATACATCAGCGAAAAACCTTTCTGCAATAAACCTAAGTTTTGGCACGGACATACATACGCTGAGAGTTCGCAGTAAACCCTATTAGTAGTAACCAGATGACTTTTCGCAGTATGTGCTGAAGCCAGGCTCTAGCAGTGACTGGATGACCTTTCGCAGTATACGCTGAAGTCAGGCTCTAGCAGTGATTGGAGGACCTTTCGCAGTATGTGCTGAAGCCGGGCTTTAGCAGTGACTGGATGACTTTTCGCAGTATGCGCTGAAGATAGGTTCTAGCAGTGACGGGATGACTTTTTGCAGTATACGCTGAAGCCAGGCTCTAGCAGTGACTGGATGACCTTTCGCAGTATACGCTGAAGCCAGGCTCTAGCAGTGACTGGATGACCTTTTGCAGTATACGCTGAAGCCAGGCTCTAGGAGTGACTGGGTGACCTTTCGCAGTATACGCTGAAGTCATGCTCTAGGAGTAACTGGGTGACCTTTCACAGTATACGCTGAAGCCAGGCTCTAGCAGTGACTGGATGACCTTTCGCAGTATGCGCTGAAGATAGTTGACTGGATGACCTTTTGCGGTATACACTGAAGCCAGGCTCTAGCAGTGACTGGATGACTTTTCGCGGTGCGTGCTGAAGCCAGGATTTCTAGCATTGACAGAGGACCTTTTGCGGCATACGCTGAAGCCAGGCTCTAGCAGTGACCAGATGACCTTTTGCAGTTTGCGCTGAAGCCAGGCTCTAGCAGTGACTGGATGACCTTTTGCAGTATACGCTGAAGTCAGGTGACGGGATAACTTTTCGCAGTATACGCTGAAGCCAGGCTCTAGCAGTGACTGGGTGACCTTTCGCAGTATGCGCTGAAGCCAGGCTCTAGCAGTGACCGGATGGCCGTTGCAGTACGCTGAAGCCAGGCTCTAGCAGTGACCGGGATGACCTTTCACAGTATACGCTGAAGCCAGGCTCTAGCAGTGACTGGATGACCTTTCACAGTATACGCTGAAGCCAGGCTCTGCAGTGACAGGATGACCTTTTGCAGTATACGCTGAAGCCAGGCTCTAGGAGTGACTGGATGACTTTTTGCAGTATACGCTGAAGCCAGGCTCTAGCAGTGACTGGATGACCTTTCGCAGTATACGCTGAAGTCAGGTGAAGGGATGACTTTTTGCAGTATACGCTGAAGCCAGGCTCTAGCAGTGACTGGATGACCTTTCGCATTATACGATGAAGCCAGGCTCTAGTAGTGACAGGATGACCTTTCACAGTATGCGATGAAGCCAGGCTCTAGCAGTGACTGAATGACCTGTCGCAGTATACGCTGAAGTCAGGTGACTGGATGACTGTTTGCAGTATACGCTAAAGTCAGGCTCTAGCAGTGACCGGATGACCTTTTGCAGTATACGCTGAAGCCAGGCTCTAGCAGTGACTTTATGACCTTTCGCAGTATGTGCTGAAGCCACGCTCTAGGAGTGACTGGATGACCTTTTGCAGTATGCGCTGAAGCCAGGCTCTAGCAGTGACTGGTTGACCTTTTGCATTCTTGTATGTGGCTTATTCTTGGACTGATAACTTTGGCATCACATAACCACAAAGGATCAGCTCTCGTGTGTATGGCGCGCGCACGCGGCCTTGTGTGGCGCTCGCGCACCACTGGCACCCGCACGCCATGTGCTTGCATTCTCTCGCCCGCCATAAGAGATTAGGCTGAATCTATTACTCGCAACCATTCTCGCCTGCAGCTTAACCCTATCACATTTGCTCAGCAACAGCGTTCCCGCCACGCATGCGCGCTGCACCACGTCCTGCGCCGCATGCGCGCTGCGCCACGTCCTGCGCCGCATGCGCGCTGCGCCACGTCCTGCGCCGCATGCGCGCTGCACCCTCCCGAGCCTCCTAGCCTCCACGGCACCCATGCTGCACCCTCCCGAGCCTTGTCGAGACGCGGAACTTTTCGGGCATCGGCTGGCAAATGCGAACGTCATGCTATTGCCGTGGCACATCTAGCTGACCTGGCGTGCAGATATCCTTATGCTAAATTAGTATCCTCGAGTTTGATGATGTGGTGCCTGGGAGTACACGTGGGCTCGACTTTGCAGGTGCGGATCCTTGTGTTCACTCCCCCCGATGCCATAACACCGGACGAGGAGCCAATTGAGATCAAGCTGCGGCTGCCTCCCCTGACCACCTTGACCGAGAGGGAGGAGTACTGCCAAGCGCTGACGGGAGTACGCCGCGAAGTGCTCGGCTTCGGAAAGAAGGGTGCGCAGGGTGTGTGGGTCAACCAAATCGAGGAGCAGAGCAGGCATGATATGGATCCAAGTGTCGTGAATAAATATTCCGCACATCTGCATACCGTCCTCGCCTTCCTTCAGCGGCACGCCACGGTGCCTGGATCGACTTATCTGATGCGGCGCCGGCGAGACGCGCTGGAAGTCTCCCGCGTGGACGACTCGGCCTTCTGTTCAGGTGGGATGCAAAGCGGAGTGCTATAGGGTGTGCTTTGATCACGCGCTGCCCTGATACAAGCAATCAGTGCGCCGGAAGCACTGCGCTACCACCAAAGAGTGTCGAGGCGCCTTGGGCTGCACTGCTGCGAAAGAGGTTTTTTCTTTTCTTTGCATGGCGCCCATGGTCACCGCACACCCATGCACAATGGCCGTCCCTACACAGCTGCAGCCGTGTGACTCCTTTGGTGGACCTTACTTGGATCCTGTGACATGGCTCCGTAGAATTCGCTCCATGGCCACACTTCTCGGCATGCTTGGATGTTTTGAATGGCGGCGGTACTTGGCAGATGGTTTGTCAATCTGCCGTCAATCTGCATGTCTCGGAGTGAATCTTAGGGACAGCGACATGTTCAGAGACATCTGACAGTGAGACATCATGTTCGGAGGCTTTGGAAATTCTTAATGAACTTCTTAGTGGGGTGGGCCGTTTGTATGAGCACGGACACAGGCTTGTAGAAGGCACGTCCAAGGAATACTATTGAACGCAAGCCCCATGTGTTCTTTACGGTTGTTGTAATTTGAAGCGAGCTTCGGAGGCACGGAAGTATACTGCTTCGAAGAGACACGATGCAAACAGTGCATCACCGCTTCAAGTAGCACAGAGCAGTGTCTTGACGAGGGACGCGCGGGCACTTAGCGTTTCTGCACAGAGCAGTGTCTTGACGAGAGACGCGCGGGCACTTAGCGTCTCTGCTGCCCTTTGAGAAAGCATTCAGATGGTGCTCATTTGAAATTGTGCCATGCATGCTTTTCGCGTATTGGATATTTATAGAAGCGGCATGCAGGACTTTAGTACATTTTTATGTTAGATGCCTGCTTCTGTTTTGTGACATTGCCACACAAGCTTTAGGGGTGACGGCACGGGAACGCTCTTGATATGACAGATACAGCTGCTTCATGTAGAGAGTGGTCCTGTGATAGAGTAGTCATTCCATTCAAAGCTCCATGTGTATACTTTAAGAGTAATCTGTGTGTAGTGTTCTTAACCTCCTCTTTTACTATGATGTATGTGGTGGCATGTCGCGGTCCTGCCCTGTTCCTGCATGCTTTCGGTTGGCATGCCTCACGCTGATATTTGGAGTGTGTCCGGGGATCACCACTTTTTGAGTTTGTTTGATGGGAAGCTGTAATCCCTATCGTACACTTTCTGGCAGGTATTACTGCATTTTGACGAGCACTGTAGATTAATTTGCCTTTGCTACATGGAGAGGCAGGGGAATGTGTAATAACAACTGAAGTGTGCGAGAGTCGCAATATGAAACGTGGGCAGTTAACAAGCAACACATGGCTCTGGTTTTCAAACTGCGGGAAGTCTGAAAAATACAAAGCATGTGTGGCATTGAAAATTCAGCAGTACCTCGTCACATTACTTTAAAGATGACGCATCGGATTTCTCTCTGGTGCAATCTCTGGTGCAATGGAGTAGAACTTGGGCAAACATCACATTTCGCGGCATGCATCATGCGTGTGGGGCTTATAATGGCACGATCATGTCGCAGCGATATCTCTTTACATTGCAATATCCGAGCATTTGTGAAAGCTTCCGACGAAGAATGTGTGTGTATGCCACCTGACGTGTACCCATTAGTTTCGGGACCATTCCCCACATCCATGCTGATAGCAGTGACGCCGAAAATGACACATCTTAATTGACGACACGTGCGGCATTCCAAAAGAAGAAAATACGTTGTGTGGGCTTCCAAAAACGTAAAGGAAGTATCGGTCGAAAAGACTACTGAGCGACTTTAATCCGCTTTATATAATGGTGGCATATAACATCTCACTTTTTTAAGACCCGCGTAACCTACGTAGATATTCGCATTTTAGATGGGTCCCCGGCATAAACGCACACTGTGGTTGCAGCTGCTGCATAATTGTGGGTGTATACTGCTCTTGTAAACTGGTTTGAAACCGATTAGATGGTTGTATGCCTAATGCTACTTAAAAATGTATATACCATTAGGCTGCAACTGTTCATGCAATTATATAGCCTAATGCATATAAACATTTAAACTTGCTCTTTATGCTGACGAATCTGGACAAATATTTACCTACTTACATACTTCCACAAAATCAAAATACCAATCGAAAGATGACTGCAGGGGAGCGAGCGAATCGAATCGCACAGGACTGATGACTGTGCTATATATTTATTCGTCATGCATTCGTACCGTATTTGAACGGGATGCAGATCGAGATGAAATTGCGACTCGCGAGAGATCACTCAACAGTCGCGAGCAGTTGGCGGAATCCTCGACCGCATGCTGACAGCATTGACACTGGAGATCGACGATGCTAGTACGACACGTGCAGCAATATCTCCCTCATCAACACAACAAAAGGGGGATGCTGCTTGACGAAATAATTGACCGATGTATAACTGAACTTGTCCACAATTTCGTCGCCTACCGCAACGGTGTTCACCAAATCGTGGTGGGTGCATACGTTGCCGACGTGTAGGACATGCGATCCCAGTCACATATACGTTTGACCTAACTCACTGCTACAAGTCTGAAAGGGATGAAAGCATCATTAACCCATCATCAATCCGTGACCCTAGCAATGCGCACTGGAGTAATAGCACATAGTAATAATAGTAATAGTAATAGTAATAGTAATAGTAATAGTAATAGTAGTAGCATCCACATCATTCACCTTCGGTACCTTGATTACCTCATCATAGTGGGAGCACGTACTCCTGGGAGATTACCGCCGATGTGCCTGAGGCATTCCATTAGCTCTTTTGCTGAAGCGCATGTTGATAAGAGTCTTAGTGCTGCCTTGTGCCTTTACTGTGTCGGGCTGAGGCTCAAGAACTGGTCTCTTCGCAGCCACAGCGCCTTTATCTTTTACCTCCTCGGTTCTTCCTGCATGAGCATATTGCTCGAGGGTCTTGGTCGTTCTGGGAGAGGGCTGGTCCTGGGACCTGATTGTCCTGGGAGAGGAACTTGGCGGTGACACAGCCATCTCACTCGTAATTAATGATGCATGGCGCCTTACGCCTTCAAATCTTACAGTTGGTGGCTGAGGTTCTCGATGAGCTCCGCCTACTACAGCAGCTCTCTCAGCATCAGGCTCTTTCATTCCAGGCTCTATCAGGATATCATGGGAACCATTGTTGACCTGCGCCTGCGAACACGCATCGCGCGGTCACATGTTCAGTCACGAAACAACCTAGACTCCGCCCTAGGCACTAGCCATCAAGAACTCTGCCCAAGTCATCCTCCACAAAGCCTGGACCCTGGCGCTCGAAGGAGAGTCTCTCGCCGCAGTGCACATATTCATCGACCGGGCAGCCGGTGAGGTGACGGAGGGCAACTGGCAAGGTAACAGGGCTCAGCCGTCGAGGTGACAGGGTTTAGCCGTCGAGGTGACAGGGGTTAGGCGGCGAGGTGACAGGCTTAGCGGCGAGGGGAGTAGGGGTTGCACCAGAAAGTTCCGGATGCCGCTAGGTATAACTCGCTCAGTCCAGGAATTCTTCTTTTGGGATGGGCCAGCTCGCGACGCCTCAGATGACTTTGGAGGAGAGAGGGCTGCAGTGGAGACCTTCCTGATGGTGGACGCTCGCTTGTTACGAGTAAGCGCATGCGTTATGGTATTTGCACGACCGATGTCAGACCGTCTTCTCAATTGTTGTGAGGCCAGCTTCTCAGAAGTTGCTCGCGGCTTCTGCGATTCCCGCGCAAGGCGCGCCAGTCACACCAGGCCATTGGCAGCGTCCCGAGAGCAAACACGGCGTCTATAAGTGTCACAGCTCTGAGGTTTGGTGCGTGCCATCCAAAGAAACCTAGCACACTTTGTGTACACTGCGAGCATGCATGCCTTTACCTCGAGCGGCCAAGGGCTCAAGTTCCCAATGAATACCATCTCTACCCAGCAGCATGCTGCCCGAAACTAACGGAGGCTCAGCCTATCAGCATGCTGTCAAATGGTCAAACATCCAATGAGCATGCGGTCTGAGGCTGACGGAGGATCGGCCAATGCAGTGTTTTGCAAATCGTTAAACCCAATGTTGGGCTCGTGCGCATCCCTTCCTCTCAATTTGCCTTGCCTGTTTGATGTCTCACACTCGCCATCGAGCGCGGCTTCCAGCATACCGAATCATCGAGCGCGGCTTCCAGCATATCGAATCATCGAGCGCGGCTTCCAGCATACCGAATCATCGAGCGCGGCCCAGCATACCGAATCATCGGCGGCTTCCAGCATACCATCGAGCGGCTTCAGCATACAATCATCGAGCGGCTTCCAGCATACTCATCGATATCATCTAGCGCGGCTTCCAGCATACCGAATCATCAGCGCGGCTTCCAGCGCACGAATCATCGAGCGGGCTTCAGCATACAATCATCGAATACATCATCGAGCGCGCTTCCAGCATAATCATCAGCGAGCGCGTTTCCAGCGTATCAATCAGTAGCACGCTTCCAGCGCATCAATCATCGAGCGATCATCAGAGCGGCTTCCAGCACATGCGAATCATCGGGCCGCTTCCAGCATACCGAATCATCTAGCGTCAGCATACGAATCATCAGCGCGCTTCCAGCATACCAATCATCGCGCGTTTCCAGCATACCGAAGCTTCCATATCATCAGCATACCGAATCATATAGCGTGGCTTCCAGCATACCGAATCATCTACCGCGGCTTCCAGCATACCGAATCATCTACCGCGGCTTCCAGCACCGAATCATCTCTCGTTGTGGAACCCGTCTCTCTGACTACCTTTTGGTTCGACATACTGATGCCCCCTACTTGCAACCACACCCAGCGTGCATCCTCAAGAGGCGCTGCGGGCTCCATCCGGCTTCACCAGAGCGCTGGACCTCAGCCACCGCTCGCCTGCATAGCCCCGCGGCCTCCTTCCCTCGCACCTTCAGAGTTTGCAGCTCTTGATGCACCTGCATCTCCATGAGCTTGGTCTTGGTGTCCGCGAGCTCCTGCATCGTCTGCTGCAGCTTGCCCGCCATTTCGGCCACCTCGGCTTGGTTCACCTTGTCCTCCTTGCCTTCGGTGTTGCTGCTGTCTCTGCTGCGCCCTCTAGGAGTCATCAGACCCTGTCATCCATCATGACCCCCCATCCCATCCACCTCGAACAGGGTCTGCGCCTCCAGGACGGAGCAGTGATGCAGCGCCAGAGCTTAGCGCAATGCTGTGGCATGGTGCATCTTGCCGCGACGCGCCAACCCCCCTGCCATGCCCTCGTGTGCTATGCTTCATCCCCAAATTGTGATTACACGAAGGACAATGCGATTCGGGTCTCGCCCCACCAGCCACACAATCGGGGCCACGTCGCGAAGCAACACAGTTTGGGTCACTCCGCCAAGCGCGCAGTTTGGGTCACTCCGCCAAGCGCGCAGTTCGGTTCGCTCTGCCAGGTACGACGCGATTGGGCGCATCCCGTGAAGCAGCCGGTTTGAGTCAGCCCATCGCGCGCGCCTGTTTAGCTCAGCCTGCGGGCTCGGATGAGTGAACTGTCACACCGCCTGCCTGCAGCTGCTCACAGCAGCATCTTGACGGGCGACACAGCCCGCTCCCATCCGCCGCTGCAGCACAGCCCGCTTCCACGCCTTCCTCCATTCACCAAAACAGGCGAGCCTTCGACATCTACCCCTACTAAACACGGCTGCAAGCTGTAGCGATGTGGCTCCGGGAGACGGTGAATGCGCCCTAGTGGGATGTGGCCAATCGAGCCGGCAGGGTGCGCCGCGCAGGCGGTCCCCGGGGGGTGCCTCGGGGGCGCACATGTGTGCTCGGGGGCTTCGACTCGCTGGTGGCTTCGCCCGGCGGGGACCCCTGTGAGCACACAACGTCCATCGGGGGCGTATCATGCGCGGTGTGCACATTCCTTCCCTACAGATGGAGGAGGTAGCCCATGCGGCCTCCCCGAGGTCAACGATGCAAAGCCGGCCAATCACACGCCTCGGAAGGAGTTCAAGATTGGCAGGGCTGCATCCTCCATGCAGGGGGGAGGTACACACAATTTCGATGACGCTGAAGCGTCTGGTGATGTGCTCGTTCACATTTCCCACCACCTCCTCGAGCTTTGTTTTGTGGTCCGTGATCTCCTCGAGGGTGCCTCGGAGGGTCTCCTTCTCCAGAGACAGCTCCGTCACAGCTTGCTTCAGACTTTCCGTCATCGAGGCTTCTTCCTGCAATGCCATCGAACGTGAGACGCGTGCAATGGCAGCAGCGTGGCAAGCAGAAGGGCAACGCACGTGCGCTTGGCGGCACGCAACCCCACGGCATTCCAGGGAGCAGATTCCCTCGCACACCGGCGCTTCCGTCTCAGCCCGCGCTTCGACCTGGGGACCTGGCAGCGCTTCTGTTCACTTTAACCCAGAACTAAGACGACAGGAAGGGAACAGGTTGAGGAGCAGCAGCAGGGAGGGCGCTGGACAAGGCCGGAAGGATATCAACGGTCGCGCGGGCGTGTTGCTCAGAGCGCGACTCGCACCTGGAGTCGCTCCGAAAGCGCCTCCCTCAAGTGCTCCTCTTCCTGCAACCGCGGGCCGGGAGGGCGCGGCAACCACCTCAGCGGTCGCGGTGCGATGAGCCTGCCTGCCCGATCGGAGGGCGCTGGTCAAGCAGCGCCGAACACGGCCACTCTCCAACGCACCTCTCCCCCCAAAAACATGGTGTGGCACCGACGAAACGTCCGTGACCACAAGGTTGCTGGGAAGCTAAGACGCCATGTACGTGACATGTATGGTTCACGCACGATTGCGCTGATACGCAGTAGTCCCCAGCCTTCTCCACCCAACCCCTCTCTTCTCTTCCTGGAGTGAGCTCTCTTCTTGGAGTGAGCTCTCTGCAGTGACGAAAACATACTGAATCTGTGATATGACACTCTGTGATAACTTTGTTGGGATGCAGCTGGCTGGAGCGTAGGCATCGAGGCGATGTATCCATGCGACGCTGCGTTGAGGTGACTCTTTGTCGTAAATGCGTATCTCATCACGTGCAGTGCCGCCTGAGATCCCCGATGCGCGTATGCGTGCCTGTGCCAGGCCGCCCCACACCTCGCAGGAGCGGTGCAGGAGAGCTGCACGCACGCGGCGCATGACGGCGCATCTCCCTGGGCGCGTACGCCTCTTCGACCGGTGCGGCGCGAGGGAATGCTGTGCCACGGAGGCGCTCCCCCGCGCAGCACACGGCCACGACTGCCGCGGTGGGAGCGGTCACCTCGAGAGCGTCTTGTGATACCAGAAACTGAGACTGAGACTGCCGCGGTGGGAGCGGTCACCTCGAGAGCGTCTTGTGATGCCAGAAACTGAGACTGAGACTGCCGCGGTGGGAGCGGTCACCTCGAGAGCGTCTTGTGATGCCAGAAACTGAGACTGAGACTGCCGCGGTGGGAGCGGTCACCTTGAGAGCGTCTTGTGATGCCAGAAACTGCTTCATCATTTGCTCCTTCTCCGTTTTCGCGGAGCTCGCTGCGAGATGCCACACCCCGCGCACGCTCAGTCTGAAATGACGGCCGTTCCGGCGAACAATGGCGATCCCAGAACCCGTTGAAAAAAATAAAACAAATCCCGCCTGGTAGCCTCGTACGCGGACGGTGGCGCGTTGCTGCAGGATCGCTTTTGGAAGCTCGCTCAACAGATTCGCCGCCAGAAGGTTGACCAAGATCACCCACCACTGGCGTGTGCAACATTGAATGCGAGGATGGCCACACTGCATGGGAGAGCCTTGTTCGGACCGGCACCGGTAGGCAGCCCATCAAGAGGAAAGGCTACGATGCTGCGCTTGCCACGGCGCTGCGTCACACGCCTTTTCCCCCAGATATGCCAAACCAGCTCCTCTGCCGCGCTCGAGCGCCCCGGGTCAGGCGCGTATGGGCAAGGCTCTCACTCTGGAACACCAGATCACTCTCCCGCCTTCGATATGCCTGGCGAGGACACTCCCCCCCCCCTCGTCCCGTTTGCACATCCCGTTTGCACATCCCCGGTGGTCACCGCGCTTCCACCAGCATGGCACGTGGCACGCCGAAGTGTATCGATCCTGGACGTGCAACCACACGCCACCGCCGATTCCAAACAAGGAGTTCCCCTTTTCCACCAATCCCACTTTGCGAACTGGCAGCGATGCGGGTATTTCTCATTGAATGTTTCTGTCCATGTTCTACGGAGACAAAAACCCATACTGCACAGTGAAGTCCGTGAGCGCCCACCAAGCGTGCCTGAGCCCCTGGGAGACCTGGGCGAAGCGTGCCTGAGCCCCTGGGAGACCTGGGCAAAGCGTGCCTGAGCCCCTGGGAGACCTGGCTGAAGCGTGCCTGAGCCCCTGGGAGACCTGGGCGAAGCGCGAGGAACCGAGCTGTGACCCGCCTCGGTCCGGGGTCATTTTCCCTTTCGTGCTGCGTCTCAGGTCATCATGTGCCAAACCGTCAGGTACAAGGAACTGTCTGCACCTTCGAGACCAAACGGTTGGATAACACAGTCCACGCATTGGTCGCGTGGTGATCGCACATCTCGTGAGACTGAGGCAATACCGCCCCCACATGCTGCCTCTGATGCGCCCAAGCCGAGCCGACCCCCACATGCGCCCACAGGACCGCAGCAACCACAATCCATGGCGAGATGATGCCAACGTACACCACGTGCGCATATCATGGGATTGGCGAGACCAGAAACAGTTTGCATCGACGGCTCGGGGCTCACGACAAGCTGATTCACGTAGATCATGCGGTCCTCCTGCTGCTCCTTCTTCAGGAGCGCCAAGTCGTGGTGCATGCTGTCGTTCTCCTCGGTCAGCATCTGCGACACCAGGGGAGGCCCTGCCCTCGTTACCACGGCCCGTGTGTACGTGTGTGCGGCCCACGTATATCCGGTGGTGGATCTGTCAGTATCAATCACTTCCCGTTTGTGCGTCCCAGGCGGCGAAGGACTTCGCGCGCGCGTGCCCCCGGCATTCAGCAGCACATCCCGTGCTTCCACCAGCGTGGCACGTGGCACGCCGAAGTGTATCGATCCTGGCCGTGCAACCACACGCCACCGCCGATTCCAAACGAGGAGTTCCCCTTTTCCACCAATCCCACTTTGCCAACTGGCAGCGATGCGGGTGATGTCACTCCATGACCTTAGCCCGGAGGTTGTGTCACCATTGTGCCTGGTGGCTGTTCCAGGTGTCAGGCCCGCGCAGCCTGGCCCCACTACACCCCTCGTGCACCCCTCGTGCACCCCTCCATGTCTTCACTTGCAGTGTTTGCAGTGGGGATCATATGCGGCCTCGTACATACCTTAATGTATTCACTCGCGTTGTTTGCGGTGGGGACGATGCGCGGCTTTTGCATCTGCTCTTCCTCGTGCTGAGCGCCCGAAAATCCTCCCAGCCCACGGCCACCCTCCTTCAGCCGTGGTCAGACATCATACTCACTCCTGGCAGCCACCACAGCCTCCCGTTGCCGCCATGCCATATGAGCACTCTTGCGGGTTGGCTTGATGCAGCCGCCCGTTGCCCCCGGCCATGTCATGTGAGCACTCTTGCGGGTTGGCTTGGTGCAGCCGCCCGTTGCCCCCGGCCATGCCATGTGAGCACTCTTGCGGGTTGGCTTGGCAGCCGCCCGTTGCCCCCGGCCATGCCATGTGAGCACTCTTGCGGGTTGGCTTGATGCAGCCGCCCGTTGCCATGTCATCATGTGAGCACTCTTGCGGGTTGGCTTGATGCAGCCCAGCATGGACGCAGAGCATCAGCACTAATTGATACGCGGCTTGTTACGTCAGCTGCGCCGATATCACATCTTGCATGGCCGCAGCACAGCCATAGCAAGCAAGATAATTGGCGCAGCGCTCGTGATCTAGGTGGGCTCGCCCTCCATCCAGGGGAGACTTGCCTAATCTTCCATCTAGGGAAGGAGGGGTGGGGGGTTGTCCTCCATCTTAGGGGAGGGTTATCTGTCCTCTGTGGGGGGCGGTGTCTAGTCCTCCATCTAGAGGCGGGGGCTGGCTGGTCTTCCGTCTAGGGGGCCGGTCTGGTCTTCTGTTATGAGGGGTTGTATGGCCTTTATCGAGGGTGGCTACCTCCTCCTCAAACTCCTGCCTCGTGGGCCAGCCCTGTCCTCGAGTCCGGGGGGCTGTCTGGTTCTCCACCTCGGGACGCGCACCCGCTCTACAGCCAGCTGGAAGCGGCTCTGTTGGAAGGTGTTGTCAATACTTGGCACTTGATGCTTGGTACTTGGTAGCTGCGAAAGTTGATCAGAATCCTCTTGCGCGTCCGTTGGAGAGGTGTCTTCCACCTAAGCCCCGCCGCCGCCGCCCCTCCCGCGCTGAGCAACCACCGCGAGCTCGTGCGCCGCTGCAACAATCCCGCCGCAGAGCAGCGCGAGGCCCCCAGGAAAATCTCACTCGGCTGTGGGTGCACGGTCGTGCTCACTTGAGGTTGAACCTACTCTGAAGCGACTGCGAGAATTAGACACAGCCCGAAGCCGGTCCATCTCTGCCCCCCAAGCTGCCCGAGCCATCTCCCCACCACCGGCCCGGCTCAGAATCACCCTGCTCCCAGCCTGCCCCGGCCGTTCATCTTGTCCCCCGCTGCCCGAGCCATCTCCCCGCCACCGAGCCCGCGCTCAGAATCACCCCCCTGCTCCCAGCCTGCCCCGAAGCCCGACCTCAAGAGAGCGTGTCCGCCCACCACACGTCCGCTGTTGCAAAGAATCGTTCCAAGGGGCTGAGAATGATCGACCGAAGTGCTTCCTTCAGACCTTGCCTCGCTGCGTGTGTGTAGCTTAACCCTAAAAAACCCTGAGCCCTAAAAAAACATAACATCCTAAACCCTCCGTGTGTGTGTGTGTCTGACTTCTCCTTGGACCAATTCTTTTGGCACCAATTAGCCACAGAAGATCGCCTGCACTATGTACCCTCACCGAGGATCAAAGGATGTGTGTCCGTTTGTGTTTGTGCGGTGCCAAACTGAGACATCGCCAGGGAGCCCCGCGCGCATCTGGAGTGCCAGGTGGAGCCTGCGAGTGCGCCGGGCAAGGGAGCAGAGACAGTGCCAGGTGGGCACGCATCCTTGGGCACATGCAATGCATTGGTCCATGCGGTTGCGAGGCACTCTACCTTCTCGGTGCGCGGCTCGCTGGACCACGGTAAGCTCATCTTGCTCCCGGGCTCGCACACCTGCAGCACGACACCGTCTTCAACAACAGCCACGAGGGTTCATCTCATCTTTTGGTGGAAACCTCCCCTCGCGGGTAGCTCCCCATGCCATGCCACACAATCTCCGCTGCTAGCTCACGCTGGTGATCGGAATGGATGGGTCTATGTGTTGTATATGGAAAGCCGTGCTATCGAGTGTTTACGCGCGGTTGGTTGAAGAATCTCAACGAAGGAGATAGCATGCCTCTATGTGCAATCGCATCTGATGCACTCTAAATTCTTAAGGGAGAAGGTAGTTTCACACAAATCCACTTCTAATTCGTTCCAGCCTGTTTGCAGCACTGAGTGTTCGCCCTTGACCCCCCAGTCGAACCAGGGGCCCTCGGCCACGGTGTCAAAAACATTGTTCACACCTGAAAATACCAAAAATTGCGCGTTTGGAAAAATCTAACAACCGGAACTTTGGTTGCGCAAGTATCCGAACGAACAAATCCTTGCCGGGTGGACATCTTGCCCATGACGTGTTCCCTAACCGGCCCCCGTGGATGAGCATATGCCTCTCCAATGACGCCCCTTGTGGCCCCTCTGCCAAGAGGCCCCCGATGTGGTCACCTCCTTCTCTGGGGCGCTGCCCCGCTCCTCCACCTGCGCGTTGAGGCTCCGCCGGAGTGCCATCACCTCCTGTCTCATTCCACACCCCCACACCCGACCCACCCCACCCCGAGCATCACTCGGGCCATCATGTTCCATGGGATGCGATCACTTTCCACCAGCCCCTCAGCGCCTACTAGATCCTTCCACAGGCCCCTCGGCTCCTGATCCGCACCCTGACCCTCAGCGCCTGGTCTGCCACCACACGCCCCCTCAGCGCTGGATCCACGCACCCCCAAGCCCCTCAGCGCCTAGATCCACGCACCACAAGCCCCTCAGCGCCTGAATCCCACGCTGCCACCTCAGCGCCTAGATCCACCGCCCTACCCGCCCCTCGGCGCCTGAATCCCACGCACCGCAAGCCCCCTCCAGCAGCCTGAGATCCACTTTCCACCCGCCCCTCAGCGCTAGATCCCTGCACCACCCTTCCCACTCAGCGCTAGATCCACGCGCCCGCCCCCTCCCGCGCCTAGATCACGCACCACCACGCCCCCTCCAGCGCCTAGATCCACCGCACCCCAAGCCCCCTCAAGCACAGATCACACTTTTAAGCCCCCTCAGCGCCTAGATCCACGCAGTCGCTGCCACGACCGTCCTCGGAGCGCCTAGAGCCCCCTATCCATCGTAGGTCTGATCTGGCACGAGCATGAGCTACCGCTGGTGCCACACACCCTCCGCACCAAATTGGACTTGGAGGCCATGCCCGACAACCAGCAGTGACGGCGCCTGACAACCAGCAGTGACGGCGTATGGTGCAGTGACTGCGCTAAAAAGCAGCGGTGGTATCGCGGCGCGAGTGACGATCGTGGCCAGCGGTGGCGCGTATGGTGCAGTGACGGCGCGTGAAGCAGCAGTGACAGTATGTGACGCAGTGACAGCGCGTGACGCAGCAGTGACGGCGTATGGTGCGGTGACAGCGCGTGAAGCAGCAGCGGGGGGCACCTGAATAAGGCTCTGTATTTGCGGAGTAAACTCATGCTCGCATAGCTGCAAAGTGGCACCCACACCACGCCCTAACCCCTTTCATCTGCCAGCCATGCATCGCCCAGGGGAAAGGACGACTAAACATCACGCCTTGACACGGGGTTCAAGGCACATGACTCCAGTTACACGCACGATCCTTGGATACCATGAATTGATGCATCAGGCCACGGCCGGCTCTTCCTTTTAGCTCACCGACGGTTTGTGTACCTCAGATCGTCCGATCACACATGTGGAAGGGACTGCTGACTCTTCCTTTTAGCTCACCGACAAGTCGTGACCGTCGGATCATCTAATCACACCTGTGGAGGGAACTGCCGGCTCTTCTCACCTGTTCCCCGAGGACCGCCAGGCTGCCATTCAAAGAGAGCATTGCCTGCTGATGCGCGTGGCGCCGTTCAACAAGCTCTTTCTCCGCCTTGGCCGCCTAACAAGCCCCGCAAGCACCCCGAATTTGAATCCCCCTCGTGCGCGGGCACCAGTGCATCATTCGCTCGAGAGCCAAACTTGCGGGAGAGATGCCGACAGGGTTCAGGTATCCGGTGACATCAAACAACTGCACGATCGGAAACCCTTCGCTCATGTTTAACAGCATGCCCGGCAGAGAGAAGGGGCAAGGCAAGGCAGGCGGGCACTTGTCCTGGCATGGGCAAATGGCGCACAAGGTCGGCCCTGGGAGGCGCGTGCGGGCCAAGGTCGGCCCTGGGAGGCGCGTGCGGGCCAAGGGGGCCGGGCTACAAAGCAGATTGGCGGGGCGGCGCTCACTCGGTGCTCGCACGCGGCCATGTCAGCTCTGCACTGCTCCAGATACGGAGCGTTCTCCTTGTGCCACTGGACGAAAACCTCAAACTCGCTCTGCACACCCGCGACCGCCAGCCAATGAGGGCCCTTGCCGACTCCCCGCTCATCTCGGCCATATGCATCTTCTGGTGGGTGAGGGATAAGCTCCTTTCACCCACAATCTATCGAACTGGTGTGCTGCCTCGCAATCACAGCGTGCTTCCTGACATACATCCGACGGCTCACCTTGATGTCTGAAACCACGGGCCCATAGGTGCTGAATCGCTCGATCAGCTGATCCAGAGCGCTGCGAAACACCTGCTCGCAGCAGAACCCAGATGCACCTCGCCTAAAAGAACACACGCCAGCCAATTGCATCGACGGCCAGTGAGCCAACTAGCAGAGTCCCTCAGCCCATCGGACCGCAGGACGGCGGCATCTTATGCGAGGGGGCGCGCATAGCGGTGAACTCGCCCTGCGCCTCGCCTTGCACGCGCCCAATACACTCCCCTGCCCGTAGACACGCGGAGCGGCAGGGCCCGACTTTGGATCCTCTTCTCCTTTTCACAGCCTTCAGAACACAACAGGATGCCGCGGGTATGTCATCTTCAGGCGCACGGTACGGAACTTCTGCCGCACTAGCGAACAGCGTTCATGGAAGCTTCTGCCGCGGGGGAGCTTCTCGCCAGCCGCACCGCCAAGCGCTCCTGACACGGAGCCTCCGGCTTTCCCCGAGCAGCAGCGGTGGATCCGATTCGTTGAAGCTCGTTCTCGACCCAGGTCTCCAGATGCTCCAGCAGATGAGGCTTGTGCCCTGAGAGATCCCGCGGCGACGCAGCCCTCCACATCAAAGGCCAAACAAAGAACAAGGCACAGCCGACACCCCTTGGAAGCGTCTAAGTCACACGCCACATCCACAGCGCACGCCACGTGTCCAATTCACAGCGCGTGCCACGCGTCCTATACACAGTGCATACCACGTGGCACGTACACCGCGCATGCCACGTGGCATATGGCAGTGCATACACGTGTCCTATCCACAGCGTGTTCCACGTGCCACATCCACAGCGACGCATGCCACCTGTCCTATCCACGGCGTGCATGACCACACAAGATAAGAAGCATGAGGAAAGGAGAAGAGAGGAGCTCACTCTTCGTCGGGCTCTCGATTCCTTCGATGAATGCCCGCGGGGGCAGCTTGCTTCGCCGAAAAGAGGGGTGATGGAAGGGCGCGTTCATCCGGCCATTCTGCATCCACCGCAATGCCTATCACCACACGCACTGCTCGGGGGCAGCTTGGTGGGGTAGCGGTGAACCGGCTTCGTAGGCACAGCATCAGTGTGCAGGCGGTGCAGCCGGAGAGGCACTCGGGTGACCCTGTGAGGCTCAGGGCCCCTGTTCTTCCCTGGTGAGCTGCTGGCAATCCAGATCAGTGTCGCGAAGTGCGTGCTGGATCCTTCAATCCCCGGCGTGGGTACATAGTGCAGCCGATCGTCTGTGGCTACGTGGTACCAAAGGAATCGGTCCGAGGATAAGCCACACACGCATACCCATAAGCAGAAGACAGCATGCGAATAATGATGTGCGCCATACACTTTGCCCCAGCCCCCTCCCCACTATCTTGCTGCCCGCACTCGCGCTCCCACCCACCTCCCCTATCTCATGCCCATGCGCTCCTGCCCCATCTGCCCATGCGGCTCCACCTGCCCCGGCTTCCCCACTATCTTGCTGCCCCATCGCTCCTACCCCAGCCCCCCTCACTATCTTTTTTAGTTCCACCTGCTCCAGCCCCTCCCCCTGTCTTGCTGCTACGCTCCACCTGCCCCCTCCCCACTATCTGGCTGCCCCATACGCTCTGCTGGCCCCCTCTCCACTATCTTGCTGCCCATCGCTCCTGCCTGGCCCCTCACCACTATCTTGCTGCCCCCTACGGCTCAGCCCCTCCCCACTATCTTGCTGCCCCTTAAGTCCCACCTGCCCCAGCCCCTCCCCACTATCTTGCTGCACCGGCTCCACCTGTTGGCCCCTCCACTATCTTGCTGCCCCATACGCTCCACCTGCCCCAGCCCCCTCCCCACTGTCTTTTCCCTTACTCTGGCTCTCCACTGCCCGCCTCACTGCCCATCGCTCCCCTGCCCCAACCCCTCCCCACTATCTTGCTGCCCCATCGCTCCCACCTGCCCCAGCCCCCTCCCCACTATCTGGGCTGCCCCATGGCTCCACCTGCCCCAGCCCCACTCCCCGCTTGCTGCCCCAAACAGTACACGACCCGCCCGAGGGCTGCTTTCCATCCTCTACTTCTATGCTTGAGGACGGCCTCCGGCCAGCCTGGTACGATCTCCCTCGGAGGTCTGAAGGGGACCGCTGCCTACACACGGGAACTCACCTTGCCACTGAAGAGCGATGATGGGCTCTTGATGACTAGGGGCTTCTCCAGCCGCGTCTCCAGGCCTGCAGCAAGACACCCTGCGCTCTGAGATTTCACCAGGCTTTCCGCGCGCGCCACGTGGACGCCGGCGCGCAGCCCCCGCACAGGTCTTTGCATCGATGCACCGCCGCCGCCCGGCCGGCTGAATCTGCAGAATCTCAGAGCGCGAGGGCGCCCCCCTCTTCGACGCCTGGCCGGCTGAATCTGCAGAAGCTCAGAGCGCGAGGGCGCCCCCCTCTTCGACGCCCGGCCGGCTGAATCTGCAGAAGCTCAGAGCGCGAGGGCGCCCCCCTCTTCGACGTGTCGGGCAGCAACCCGAGGCAAGCGGGCAGCGGCCGACCCCTCAAAAAGCCAGGGAGCGATTCGCGTAGGGTAAACCGGACCCATTAGGATAAACCGTTCATTCTTAACAGTGGTAATTATCTGAATCTGACAGTGCATATACGATTCCGCAGATCAAGATACGACACAAGGTACAAAACACTTACAAAATACCTTCGTCGCTCCCAAGGAATCTATTCGGACCTTCCGATGTAAAACATCGGACGGGTTATCCTAATGGGTCCGGTCTGGCGTAGGGGGGAGAGGCGCACCTCGTGAGGCGCTCCCTGAAGTGGCGTCCTTGCGGGGCGTCTCCACAGCCGACCCTTTGGGCCACAGCTGCGCACCCAGCCCACAACAATCTGAGGCGCCCGCAAGCGCCTGCTCGACGCGCGCACAGCCGTGGGCTCGATACTTTACTTGTAATGCGCCAGGGCCGCCAGCAAAGCCATCGCCTCTTGCACATCAGGACAAGCGCGGCGAGCTGACAAAGCCGCCAGCAAAGCCATCGCCTCTTGCACATCAGGACAAGCGCGGCGAGCTGACAAAGCCGCCAGCAAAGCCATCGCCTCTTGCACATCAGGACAAGCGCGGCGAGCTGACAAAGCCGCCAGCAAAGCCATCGCCTCTTGCACATTCGCGGTACCCTTGGGGCGCGCGCCCGGCATGGCCTCGCAGACCGTTTACACCGCGCTGCCGTGGGGCCTGCGTGTCCGCGGGCCTCACGCACACCCAGCACACAAGGGCTCTGCAGTAGGGGCGATGGGCGTGCTAGCACCCAGCACACAACGGCTCTGCAGTAGGGGCGATGGGCGTGCTATCACCCAGCACACAAGGGCTCTGCAGTAGGGGCGATGGGCGTGCTAGCAGCCAGGGTGCTTAAGAAACTCTGTGCCGCGGCAGTTTGCGCCCGCACAGGAAACAAAGGCTTGGGCTCACATCGGGACATTTATTTCTGTGCTTTTGTGTATGTGAGCGTGGACCCGGGGGGGCATGCATGTGAGGGGCAGTGAGCGCAGTGGAGAGGGTGCCTCCTGTTGTCAACAAAGTGCGGTTGGGGGCACCTCGATGTCCGGCACAAGAGCAGGGTTTACGATGAAATTGTTGGTGAATGTGGTGTGAAACTTTTCCAAGCTCCGATTGTCTGAGTCTGCTTTGTGAGCACAACAAGAAACAATATAACACGTGAGACTCCAATATCTGATTGTGAAACACAGCAATTGCTAACCCGGTGACTGGACGATATGGGAGGAGAAGGACGATGCTCGAAATGCAAGGAAAATCAAACAAGTCAGGACATGGACAAACATGGGGGCTATGAGGCTTCGGCTGACAGCTGGACCCGGCTGGCGCACAACGCATCACACCGAGGTTGGGGCGCAACAGGAGATGAGGACGAGTGACTACAGAATGCGTTGGGCGGGGCCGCTGCAGCAAAGGGGAGGTGGGGTTGCTACAGGGTGGCGAGGCAGGGCCACCATCGCAAAGTTGCGGCGCGTTTACTGCAGTGAGCTGAAGCTTCAAAGCCAGATAAAGAGGCAGGATAGAGCAGGCTTGACGAAACCAACCCGTGGATTTAGTCAGCAAAAGGAATATAATAGCATAAACAAGCATTTTCAGAAACACATAATAATCGTGCTCATACAAGGCTTGGAGAGACCACAGCCCCAAGAGTCCAAAGTAGTTTCCTGTCTATCGCTGCTGCACAAATGCTACCGTTTCGGGCCTAATCTCGCAAGCTTACTTTACACATTTCGTTCCTATACAATACGGGCCACAAACTTTGCCTTGAGGGCGGCAGCGAGCAGACTTGGTGACGACATTGATGCACAAGAACGGGTTTCCCCGAGTGGCACAGAGAATGGCAGAGAGTCGAAGAGCCGCAAGTATTTTCCAAAACACCAGCGGTCACCGAGGTAACACCCCAAGAGCACCAAACTTCAAACGGAAACCCAGCAGTGCGTGTGTGTGGGACTGCTATTCCACAAGGACAGCTCGTGCGAATGCCATGCCATATCCGCAGCCGCCACTCCGGCTGCCATGAGACCTCCACCAAGGGGGAAAGCAGTTCCCTTCAGTCTGCAGAGGTGAGACCCTAATTTTGTATGAGGGATGAGCGCCACGAGGACTTCGTTTTCTCAAAGATGTTTTCCAGTTTTAATGTGTAGTGCACATGGCTTCAACGCAGGAGAAGCGTGCCAGCCCAAGAAACCGTCTATTAACAACCAGTGTTTGCCAGCACACCACTTTCTCCACAGTACTGTACACGGATGCAACATGCACCAGCTTTCAGCTTGTCCGGCTGGGGTGTGTCATTCCGCCAGGCCCAAGCATGCGTTTCCTCCGATTCCCTTCAGGAGGTTGTGCAGCTTTCCTTGAGCGCTTTGTGCCGGACTTGGACGCGAGGAAGACAGCACGACCTGATGTAGAGAAGTGAAAGGGGACGCAATTCTAGGCGTTGTGGAATGAAACAGCTGAACGTGGCCCGGAAACCTACGTTCGTGCTCAATACTGAGATTGAATAATTTGTCGTGCTGACAAAGGCTGGTGGTCGCACATTGTTTAGCTTATTATGACAGAGGCATAAGACGGGGGTGTATAAAAGGTGAGCCCAGTTTGTGGTGCAAGTCGTACCTTGCGACTGGTCGTGGTGGTTTCTGAAAACGACGGATGGAGATGGTAGCTCTGTGAGGGGTTTGAGGGTTCTAGCGGTCTGTGTACCACCGCTATCAAAATTCGCCGGGTGGTGCTTGAATAGATCGCTAGTGCTGGGACGATCTGCGAGCACAAGTGGTTTGCGATAATTTGGGGCGATGGCGCCACTTCCTCAGGATTCAAGGCAACTCATTCGATTCCCAAGTGTGCGGGATAGAGAAGAAAAAGGGTGTGGTGACACTGGAAAGCGAAACATAAAAACATGAAACAAAGACAGTGCCACATACAACTGTAGTGCGTCCGCAATGAAAGAAGTCTCACCGGTATAGCTTCCCAAAGCCTTGTCAAGTCTAGAAGGTCGCTCTACAGACATGTTTGTCGACCACGCAGTCCAGAACGAAGAGGTCAGGTAAAATTGACTTGGACCATATGACTGTGAAGACGTGAAAGCAAGGCTAGGTGAAATTAGTTTCAACTTGACAGAGTTCAGAAGAAACGAGAGCGGATTCAGTCATAATAGTGCCAGTCTTGAGCAAGATTCGAGGCTCTGCGCAATTTTGCCCCTTCGTGGCCCTTGCGACACGGTGACCGATAATCCGGGTTGCGTGAGCTGCCTATGCGCGCGGTAGAGGCACAGGTTGACTGAGCTTCTGTATTGAGTAACGCCTTATACTCAACGCTCACCTATCGGTAGTCAACAGTCGTTCTTCCGCTCTCAGTTTGCTGCAGCCCTGGTCGTACCTAACGGTGAGTTGCCTTCAGTATCAACAGCGTCCACCTGTTGAAAACAAGGACGTCGGCACACTGTTGCGGAAGCTCGTAGCAAGCGCAGTACTTGACGACGCAGGGAAGGAGGTATTCGAGACCTCCGTGTTTGCAAGGGGAACATCGCAGGGACGTAGCGCAGTTATTGGTGGTCAAAGAAGCTATGGCAAAACATGCACACTCTAAGTGCACTGCTCGAACATACAGGAACACTTGGTAGGATGTGGGACACTTACTAATTTGCGCATTCAAAATTCACCCCCGAATCCTTCAATTTAGGAGTAAATAGGTGGACATGCTCGCTCTGCCAAAATCGAAGGGCCAGCTGACGAGACGCCTCGTGAATCTCGGAGTATGGTTAGCTGTTTCAAAAACATGATGAATTTGCTGTATCGAACTTGCCACCGTATAGTGGATAGAGTGAGTTACTTTGACGCACACTATTCACAACCCATACCTCAGAGTTTAGGGTTCTCGAGCAAAACTCGAGCGGAATCGAAAGACCTACTTGCTTATGTAAACGGGGGTGTGAAGGTATCGGTCTAGGTATAATCACTTACGAATTATCTCGTTCAGTGTCATAGGAATGAGATTCGTACAGGAACTGAGGCAGTGCTGAAGATTAGCGCATTCATGGTCGAGACCGCTGTAGCAATCAAATATACGGGCGAAAGTTTTTCTGTTTTTAGCGGTGTTTAACATGTTTTTGTTTATAACCCTTTATCACGTGTTATCTCCGTCGCGTGTAACTGTTTTCAGTATTCAGTATTGAGTATAAACGAAAACGTATAAACTCGAAACACATGGGGGCATACCCAGGCTGCTCCCAGGGGGTGAGACCGAGCTCGGTGAGACCCATCGCATGGCAGTGTCACCAGTAGCGTCAAGCGTGAGCGAGCGACGCGACGCTCACCGGTGTGACGACATCGATAGTGAGTCCCGCGGTCCGCGTCCTTAAATCTGGTTTGGGAAAATGACATTTCGTCGCGTCGCGTAACTTTTGATCGCAGCGATTTGATAGGTTGGAAAACTGTAAAACGCTACGCACAGGTGCGACAAAACCGTCGCGTCGCGGAGATGTTTGGACAAACATCTTTTGCGTAACCCGCTACAGTACGCAGAGATCAGATGTTTTATCCAACATCTCCGCGACGCTACGCCCTTGCGTCGCGTTTTTCGGTTCCACGTAGGCAAAATGTGAAAACCGTTCGTCAGATCAAATCGGGGATAAAATAAATGGACGCTCCTTGGATATGCGACGCATGTTTACGCTCCACGTAGGCCATGCGACATGCCCACGTAGGCAACGAATGCGACACTTTGTAGGTCAAACGTTTGACCTAATTAACACTATGAAAACCTAGTGCAGCAGGGTAGATTACAAGTAGTGAAGAGATTGAAGTATTCGCGATATATTATAAGGAAATAATGTTTCTGTGAGATATATTATACCGTAATATATCGGGTGGTCACTGAATACTTCTCATACAAGTGTAAACTGATTATAAAGATAAACGAATATATAATGCATTTGTGACCTAGGTATCTGTCACCAAGTACTGTACGAGTACTGAGTACTGGTACAGTCGAACGGAGTCATCAGTCATGCAGGTTATGACCTACGGTGCACTGAATCCAGCACACCACCCTGTAACTGTACGGAGTGTTGTTCAGGTGGCAGAGAGCGGCTCGCAGATAAAGCCAATTGTTCCGAAACAACAAACAGCTAGTAGCTGGAAACTGCTAGAGGGAGGCTTGTGTTTTAGCCAGGGCGGTCCCTTTCTAAAACTGCTGCTAGGATACTGCTCACAAGCTAAGTTCCTACAGCCCAATCTTAAAGCTACTCAGCCACTTTCAAAGTGGTCCACAAAGCTGCAGAGTTCACCAGGGTTGTCAGTGTCAAAGATGTTCAATCACGGAGAGACTGACTTACCCCCCCCACTATAAGGTGGGGGGCCTGTCTCTTGTTGTCCCCCTTCGGAGAGGAGTGTCACACGCAGCATCAGTCATCGGTAGCTCGGAACACACAGAAGCATAAAACTCTCTAAGCCTTTTATGTTATTATCTTAGTATTCCGAAAGCGAGTGTTCACTGACTGCACGTTCTGTGATAGATATATATCTGACTATATATATATATCCCCCACCAGCCAGAGAATCTCACTTCTCATCAGGTTACGGGTCACCACCTCTTTTGGTGGCACTTTCTTTTTGGGGTTGCTAATTTCCGTCTCGCCGAACGTACCGGTCACCACAGACTCGTCACCTTATCGACTACCACGTCTTCACGGACTTCACCACGTCGTGATTTTTTCTCGCGACAGACAAGTTTACACCACAGATTCGTTTCCTTATTAACGACCAATTCACCACTACAAACATGTCTACTTCATCAACCAAACCACGCGGAGTACTTAGGGGTTTGCTCACCCCGAAGCCATCTTCGCCCGCGACTTCTACGCGTTCGGTGTCCGGTGGTGCTACGCCCCCTCTCGCTGAACCTGCGGTCGTGGAAGACCCAATTTTGAGCACAAACGATGGGTTTGTACGAGAGAAGCCTACCCATCGCGAGATTCGACCCATGGACTTCCTCGAGAATTCTACCACTCTCCGCAACACCCCATACCGCGCTTCTACGCGTGGGGTGTTGTCCGACGCTCTCACCAAGACCTTTGACTACGCCGACAATGTGATCGACATCCTCAAGGCGCGTGGTTACCAACCCAAGGCCTCTGGAGTCACTTTGGAGGGTAGTGGTGCGCGGGAGGATTTCCTCGCACTGCGTTCGGCCATGATCGCCGTCCTCGACTCCGTCAATTCCGTCGAGACCGCCAAGATCTTCGACCTCGAGTTGGCCTACGCCTCTTATCACTACGACGTCAACTACATGGTCTTCACGATGTTATCCGTCTTGCTTCGTGGAGGAGCCCTTGCCATCTACCACACCGCCGCCAAACGTTATCCCTTTGACGGACGCGCTCTCCTCCTTCGTCTTCACTTCGAGGTGGAGGGCATTCACCGATCCGACAAGGGCGCCTACATGGAGAGCATGCGGTCCTTGCGCGTGGATGAGCGCGAGGACCCACAACACGACATCGACAAGTTCCGTAATTTGGCGGACAAACACCGCCAGTACCACACTGACTTCTCCGACTCCGCCCACGTCGAGACGTTCCTCGTGGTGCTTGAGAAGTCCGCTAACGAGTCCCCCTACGCGGTCCCCTTGTACCAGAGCATCATTGAGGACCTCTACACCAACGACTACACCCCCTCCTTCGACACCGTCGCCCTTCGCGTCCGCCGCGTTTGGCAGCGCGACGGCGTCAGCAGGCTCGCTCGATTCCCGACCCCTAGCGTGCCTGACTCTGGTGGTGCTGGGTTGAGCAAGTCTGGTGGTGCGAAGGCTTACTCCTTCCGCCCCAAGACTGTGCACCCTGCTGTTGGTGATTGGGCTTCGGGCCCTGGCCCCTACCGTAATTGGCAGGGACAAGGCCACCCGTGCCTGGTCTGTTTCAGGATGTGGGGGCTGACCGACGTGCACGAGGCCAGCAAGGGGCTATGCCCCTACGTGTGCAAGGCCGCGTTTTCGGACGGCCGTGCCTTGCCTTCGGCTTGCGACCCTCCGCCGCGGCCCGACCCTCAGCATCGTGCACCGGCAGCAGCGGCTAATCCGCAGCAGCCGGCGTCGGCTTTCACGTTTCAGCTGCCGCATGATTTGGCCGCCGCCCTTCCTGACCCTCTGGACCAGCCCGCCGAGGTGGAGCCGCTTGATTCGCTGTCTGCGGACGACGATGAGCCCTTCGACCCCAACCTCGCCATGATTGCGGGCTACGACGAGATCGACGAAGACGATGAAGATTGGCCAGCTTTTGCTGAGAGCCCCGTGTGGATTCCGGGGCTCACGCGCTAATTCCGTAGACAGTACTGTGTAGTCCTGCTCCGCTTCAATCTTGGCAGCATGAATTGTAAAGGGCTCCTTAGGGTTCATGATGTAGGATGGCCGGCAGGCCTTTGTGACACTGCTTTCTGTTTCCACCTCTCTCCTTCTGGAGGAGGTGGTGTCACGGAGAGACTGACTTACCCCCCTCACTATAAGGTGGGGGGCCTGTCTCTTGTTGTCCCCCTTCGGAGAGGAGTGTCACACGCAGCATCAGTCATCGGTAGCTCGGAACACACAGAAGCATAAAACTCTCTAAGCCTTTTATGTTATTATCTTAGTATTCCGAAAGCGAGTGTTCACTGACTGCACGTTCTGTGATAGATATATATCACTATATATATATATATATCCCCCACCAGCCAGAGAATCTCACTTCTCATCATTCAACCAGAACCAGAGTCCAGAAGTCATAATCCAGAACCAGGGTCCAGAGACCAGAGTCCAGAACCAGAAACCAGAACCAGAATCCAGAAGCCAAGAGCCCAAGACCAGAAGCCAGAAACCAGAGCAAGATTCGTAGAACAAATTTAGGAATCCTGAAAAGTGAAAATCTGATCCCAAGTCTGCCGAAACCACACAAGGAAAAGGAATGCCGAAAGCGGAAAAGTGTACGGCAAGGCAGACAGACTGTTGGCAGTCACCCCAGTGGGATGTACCGCTGCGGTGAAGTCAGCGGCTCGATCGAGCACCACCGAACCCTGAACCGCTGACACACATGCGAGGCACATGAGTGCGGGCAGGGCTAGGGATGCAAAAGAGAAGACCCTCGGCAAAGTTGCCACACCGACACGTGACCGTGTAGCCGGTGGGTCCGAGGGAATCTCGTCTCCGTGGTAGGAATAGCCGTCGGAGCCGTCGTCATCGTCGAATGTCGATCACGGAAAGCTCAACCGGGTAAAATGAGCCGTGAGAAGGTTCAATCGAACACAAATTAAGGGAGGGGTCAGAGCATGCCGGCAATACCTGGTCCATAAAAGTGACACGTAGAGGCTCCTCGACAGGAGACTCGATAGAAGCCGGGTTTGATGCCAAAACGGGGTAAAGCCCAGGGTCGATCTCGCGATTGGCAGGTGGTGGCGCATCGCACACCATCTGCGGCACAGACAACGAGTGCCAAGGTGTAGATGCGGCTGCACATTGGCAGTGGTAGCACCACCGACCCGTGCAGCCGCAGCCGCAGACCGCAGGGAGTCCAGGACACCTCGTGCGTCGGATAGGACATCCCCCATGCCGGTGTCCGAGGCACTACGGCTCAAGCCCGGGTAGTGAGCACGCAATCCTACATCGTGCTCTACCGGGTAGGTGAAGGGCTCCGGGTCTTCACGCACCAGCGGCTGGTCGTGCTGGTGCCTGGTGGCACAGGCGAGCAAACTCCTTGTCGTTCTCGTCGTCGAAGGCGGTTTGGAAGGCCGAAACCACCTCGTCCAAGTCCATGGCGGCATTACGAAGCTCCACATCACACGAACCACACACCGCCGGGCAACGTGCCGTGTCGTGAAAGTGCCCAGGACAGAGGGGGCACTCCTGTACGAAGGCCGAAGACGCAGAATGGAAAGAGATGCACCTAGCACCCTGCGTCGGACGTGATTGCGACCAATTCCCGCCTTTTGGGAGTGGGGAGGCCGCAAAGCGATGCTTCCATCCCACCCGACGGTTACGGCCATGAAACTTACCGTCGGTCCGACGGTTCCGCTCGTCGCGCCATTTCGATGGTGGAAATTTCACACCACCGCCCCCATGCCGACGGGGAAAATCATCCCGTGGCGGCGGTGTGTCGTGCGCATGCTCGTGCTCGTCATTACGAAGGGAGGCAAGTAGGGTAGACGCCTCACCAACGATACGAGCGAACTCCTCGAGGAAGTCCGAGATGTCTCGCGGCTCCCCACCTGCGTAAGCCAATCCAAGAGGCGTGTGCGTCGGGACAGGTGCGGTTGCCCTGTGGCGGGTGGGAGGGCCATTGGGGTTCGCACACCACCAAACCTCGAGAACGTGCGTGTAGATCTCCTCGATGCCCACTTTCGCCAACTCAGTCTCCAGGCGAAGTGGGGTAATTACCTCCTTGTAGAAGTCGGCATCCAGTGCCGCCAGAAGCTGTCTCTTGGCGGCCTCGTCGTCCAGAGAGCCGGCTCCCGCTAGCCGCAATCGCCTTTAGACACTCATCAAATTGGGCCACTAAGGGCTCTGGGTCGTCAAAGGACCCAAAAGAGATCCCCAAGAGCTCCTCATGGTGGCGGAGCGGCCGATGCCCAGGAGGCAGGAGCCTCTTGGTGACCTCAAGTAGTGCCTATTACCCACAGCTTAAGGTGGCTTAAGCCACCTTAACTTGAAGGGGTCATTGGGGCTTCCTCGGCGGTGCTCTCAAAATTTGGAGACTCAAGTCGTCAAGATCTTGAGCTGCTCTTTCTGCGGTGTCTTATCAAAAGTTCGATCTGAGTTCATCTTGACCCTCAAAATCTCGGTTGAAGTAGGGTGGGTATTTCCCAATTTTCCTTAAGATGGCTTAAGCCACCTTAAGCCAATTAGCTCACGGGGGCTTCCTCGAAGGCGCTTTTCAAAGTTTGGAGACCCATGTTATCAAGATCTCGAGCTGCACTTTCTGCAGTGTGTTGCCAAAAGTTTGATCCGGGGTCATCTTGACCCTCAAAATCTCGGTTGAAGTAGCATGGGTATGCAAAAACCGGAAAAAATCGCTCAAATTTCACTAAATGTTGCACCCTCTTGGATACTTCCCAAAATTGCTCACCGGGAACTTGGGCTCGCCGAATAGTGCATATAGTGTCTAAAAGAAGACATTGTCGCCGTCATTTTGAGCTAAAAAAATCTAGTTTTCGGTACCGATAGCTCCCGTAATAATTGAAAACGTTAAGGTGGCTTAAGCCACCCTAAATCGCTGTTAGGGTGGCTTAAGCCACCCGAAGGGTAATAGCCAGTAGGGCCCTCTTACCGTCGCGCGGGGAAATTCTCGCCGAAGCGTCGACCCACCTTCGAGCTGGAGAGTGGAGTGTCGTCAAAGAGACCAACGTACGAAGTAAAATGTCGTTGAAGATCGGGTGAACCTCTTTGGTGACGTCCACCGACGAGGTCAAAGATGTCCTCGTTGGCGGTGTCCTTGTTGATAAACGAGGACTCCAACGCAGCAACCAAAGAATCCCAAAGAAGTTGACGATGTGGTTCACTTCCGGAAAACGAAGACGCCTTGGTACCTAGCGTGTCCTTGGCAACACGCTTCACAACATCAAGATCCCAAGATGATTGCAACACGGCATTACCACGTGTTTTGTCAGTAGCGGCAAGTGTCGCATGCACTGACTGCGGGGTGCTCTTATAACGAGCACCCACGTTCCTAGCGAAAATCGAATCGAGGCGCATTCTAGCGCCCACGGCCGGGGTGTTAATACTAGATGTGGAAATTCAGAATAAATCCTATAGGAGGGGTGTTGGGGAAAAGGCGAGGTGCAAATTGTAGTGTGGCGAGCGACGGATCCGCAGTTACGGAGAGGGGTGAAAAGGGGGTCGAACGAAACCGACGGAGTCGAATACGCGGCGGCCAAGGAAGCGTTGACAAGGGTGATCAATCCCAGTCTAAAACAAAATCCAACGCGGACACTCGAAGAAGAGGCCGAAAGTCCCCAATCCAAAATCTCACCGTAAGCGTAGCGCAAACCGCGAGCTCTAAGGTGGCCAATTCAACACCTCGCGAGGCCCCAACGCCCCGCCAAGCGGAAAAGCTTAGCCAGTCATGGCAAAGTTAGCAGTGAAGAAAGCGGGGTGATACCCCATAACCTGTGAGATATATTATACCGTAATATATCGGGTGGTCACTGAATACTTCGCATACAAGTGTAAACTGATTATAAAGATAAACGAATATATAATGCATCTGTGACCTAGGTATCTGTCACCAAGTACTGTACGAGTACTGGCACAGTCGAACGGAGTCATGCAGGTTATGACCTACGGTGCACTGAATCCAGCAGTTTCGACTAGAAGGTATCATGAACGATAGGAAGCATCCCCGCACATATTCGGTGACTGGAAGCAGATCTCGAATTCTCCGCTTCCGTGTGGCGGAAGCGGGAATGGCGGAAGCGGGAATGGCGGAAGCGGGAATGGCGGAAGCGGGAAACCGCATTCGCAAAACGGCATGCCCTTCGGTATCCCGCCGAAGGGAAACGAGCTAAGAAATACTAACCGCAACAACAACTGAAACATAAATTCAACGGTGTATGTGCCGCATCTGTGTTTCATTTGGTCATTTGGTTCGCCCGCTTCGAGCCCCGCGGCGGAAACGTGGACGCGGTTGACATCCGCGTTTCCGCTAAAGGTGACAGTGCAATGGCAGATGCTCAGAATTGCTTTCTTATCTTCATATGATATGCATGATATTCTCATGTTGTATAGTATGAGTCGTTGTTGGGCGTGAGTCGAGATGGCTGGCTCGAATCATGTTGGATATACCCCTAAGACCCGGGATATATTCACTCAGTGGTAGTTTTCTCAGAATGTAATAAAAGTTGATAAGTTAACCCGTTATATGGGCATAAACAGTTAGGGTTCTGGTTCGGGTGACAGTCACAAACACTACTACGGGAAGAGTCACAAAAGTAATCGGTGTGACAAATCCAGCACACCACCTAGTGTGGTGACCGGTCAGCCGAAGTGGAAACCTGTGCACAAACACCATCTAGAGCGGTGGAAATCCAGCTCCGTAAGGGAAGGCCTGTCCTTTCTGGCAGGGTTGTTCCCAGTCAAGAGTTGCAAAGCTAAAACCGGCCCGCCGTGATCGGACCCCTCTGCACATACAGTTACGGTCAATCTTATGAAAAAGGTGAAGTGTGTGTGTGTATATATATATATATATGTAACGGGTATATATATATGCAGGAAGACACAGAAAACACGCAGGGCCGGGTGCTCGTAACGGCGATAACATAAAAACTGAATAGATAGTCTGGAGGCAGGCTAACTAGCAAGTCACGGAACAGTGTCACGGCTAAAGGTGTCACATGACACACGCACGGCGAGGGGTGAAACAGGGAGAAGCAAGCCCCCATACAGTGGGGGGGAAATCAGCTTCCCCGTGACACCACCTCACCCCGAAGGTGTGAGTGGACATCCCGAAGCAAGCAAACCCTAAAGCCTAAACTCAATGTCACTTAGTGTCTGGAGCCAGGGGCCCAACTAGCAGTAAGCAAGCATGGGCGTTGCGCAGAAAGTGAGATGCAGTCAGGCAGAGTTGCATGGATCATGGTAACTTGTTTTGACGGCTTGTAGAAGTGCCGATCGTCGGCGGAATCCACGGAGTCTCACGGAAGGCGGGCCAATCCTCATCTCCCTCGGCGAAACCCAGCTGCATCGCAATCGGCTCGGGCTCGAAGGCGAAGTCCAGACTCCCTGTGTGCTGCGGCATGCCTGCCGCGTTGGGATCCTCGGCCGGCACGGAGTGCACGCCGGAGTCCTTGGAGGGCGGGTGATCGAGACATGGAGGCGGGTCGGACGGGGGGGCGACGAAGGCCATCACCGCCGCATCCGGCGGCGGGTCAGGCTGCTGCTCCGCCAGCACCACAGACTGGGCGGCGGCACCACCAACCCCCTGAAACGAGGCGAGGGCGGCAGCAAACTCACGCGGCAGTGGTCGATTGCCCGCCGGAAGAGCGGAGTCGGGGACACGGGAGGAATTGTAGGCCTCCTTGCACGTGTAGGGGCAAATTCCCCTGGTGTCGGGGTGGGAGTCGGTGAGCCCCCACAACCGAAAGCAGAGGATGCACGGGTACCCGACACCCTTCCAGCGCATGATGAGGGCGCTAGCCGGCTCGGGCCGCCACTCACCCACGGGCTTGATGGTGTGGGCCGGCTCGCGATGGGCGGAGGCGGAGTTGAAGGAGGGCTTCTTCGGACGGGCACCGTCACCACCACCACCACCAGGCGGAGAGGAGGGGACGGTGTCGGCGGCGGGGGTGGCAAAAGATAATTCCTCCCTCCACACCGTGCGCACACGCCCTACCAAATAAGGCCGGGTCCATGCGGTCCCGGGACCAATAGGGACCCCATCATGGACCCCATATGGACCCGTATGGACCACATGGACCCCACATGGACCCGTGAAAAATGGATCACATGGACCCGTCGATGAAGCCTTCGGGCTTTTACCACTAGATTGGTCCAAAAGTCCCTATCGGTCCGGGGTGGGTCCCACACTTGGTACCACTGATTTCTCGGTCCATGCGACATTTCACCATGGGTCCATGCGGTGTTTCGTCGGTCCATGTGGGGTCCATGTGTCCATCGAAATCTCACCACGGATTCCTCGCCGCTGGCGTGGGGGACCTCGCATGGACCCGTATGGCCATGCTTTAAGGCAGCATGTGGTGCATGGACCGACCCTGGACCGACCCCGGGCCGACCCTGGACCGACCCCGGACCGACCCTGGACCAAACATGATCGCTCGGACCCAGGTTGGACCAGCACGGACCAAACCTCCGATAGGCGCCCAACCGTACGGACCATATATGGACCTCGCGTGGACCCCGCGTGGACCCCGCATGGACCCATGGGTGGAGCACTCGAGATGGACTGCACGGGGGAGGCGATGCGTGGACCTCGCATGGACCTCGCATGGACCCGGGAGTGGCGCACCCAAGATGGGGTGCGTGGTGAAGGCGATGCGTGGACCTCGCATGGACCCAGCATGGGCCCCGCATGGACCCGTAGGGTGGCACACCCGAGATAAACTGCGCGGGGAAGGCGATGCGTGGACCTCGCATGGACCCGTGGTGTGGCGCACCCAGCATGGGTTGCGTGGTGAAGGCGATGCGTGGACCCCGCATGGACCCCGCATGGACCAGTGGGGGCGCACCCAAGATGGACTGCACGGGGAAGGCGATGCGTGGACCTCGCATGGACCCGTGGGGTGGCGCACCCGAGATAGACTGCGCGGGGAAGGCGATGTGTGGACCTCGCATGGACCCGTGGGGTGGCGCACCCGGCATGTGTTGCGTGGTGAATGCGATGCGTGGACCTCGCATGGACCCCGCATGGACCCGTGGGGTGGAGCACCCGAGATGGACTGCACGGGGAAGACGATGCGTGGACCTCGCATGGACCCGTGGGGTGGAGCACCCGAGATGGGGTGCGCGGGGAAGGTGATGCGTGGACCTCGCATGGACCCGTGGGGTGGCGCACCCGGCATGGGTTGCGTGGTGAAGGCGATGCGTGGACCTCGCATGGACCCCGCATGGACCAGTGGGTGGCGCACCCGAGATGTACTACACGGGGGAGGCGATACGTGGACCCCGCATGGACCCGTGGGGTGGCGCGCGATCAGAAATACGGTCTGACTGCTGGGTCAGCGACAGCGGCCTCAGCGGAAATCGAGTCCATGCGATTATTCGCCGGGGCCATGCGCTTATTAAGCGGAGTCCATGCAATTATTAAGCGGGTCCGTATGCTTATCTTGCGGGTCCATACGATTATTCCGCCGGTCCATGTGGGTGGTAATAAGCGGGTCCATGCGACTATTGTGTGGGTCCATACGGTTATTCAGCGGGTCCGTGTGGTTATTTTGGGGGTCCATACGATTATTCGACGGGTCCATGCGGTCATTAAGGAAGTGCATGTGACAAAATGACCGCACGGGGAAGGTGATGCGTGGACCTCGCATGGACCCCGCACGGACCCGTAAAAATATTTACACTGTACATATGTTACACATTTGTCAGTAAGAAACGGTTGGGTTGGTAGCATACTAATATTATCATACATCGAAAATAGGGGTATACAAAAGGTCCCCGATAGGTCCAGTACGGGTCCGCAATGGGTCCGGAACGGGTCCAGGGTGGGTACGCTCGAGGTCCATGCTTCAAGCGGCGTGATCATCTTCATCGTCAGCAACTTCACCAACAAAGTCAACGGTCCGGTCCAGAACCACCGCCAATATACCGGGCGTCTCTCTGATTCCCATAGGCAGTCGGCGGCGGTTCAAGGGTGTGATTGCTAAGCGCTTAGGCAGCCACGGTATTGGCACGATGCAAACCTGGGACTCAATTTCTTCGGCTCGGATAATAGAATCCTTCGTGGCCCATGGCAAGTCGGTGCGTAGAAATACGGTCTGGCTGATGGGATCAGCGACAGCGGCCTCTTGAGGAAACCACCTGACTTTCACCAAAATGAATGGGTCGTGGCCGTGGATCGACATCTTGAAGACATCCAGCAACTCCGCGTACCTGATTGATCAGTATAATTCTGGGTAAAATTTGAGATCGCCTAACTCAACTGAACGAATACAACGAGGGCAACATGTCGTCCCCATTAGACCGGGATGTGGGCGGGATGGGGGCACGCACCAGTCCTGATTTTCGTATTGGGGAGTGCGAATGCCGTCAACCATTTTGTGTCCAACGAATATATCTCTGAACTTCACAAGCATGTATCGCTGAATACTCTCCTTATGAAGGTCTTTATCACGAGCTCTGAACATGCTACGTCCAACCTTTACATAACTGTATCGTAAAAGTCGTGGCGGTGGCGAGGTAATGAAGTTGATCTCTTCCGTGGTAAACTGCTTGACGACCATTCCTTCGCCATTGGGGTTCGGCTCCTTCCTCCACGTGCTGGCGTTGTCGAAGGTAGGGTCTACAAGACGCAACGGGGCAACGCGGTTTCCAGCACGTTGATGCCGACGGACACGTTGTTGATGCATCCTGTTTTGAGAATCAGGTGAAGACATTAGTCCGATGCGGGTCCCATGCCGGTCCTAGGTCCCGCCCCCATGGGGACATCGTTTCCGATGGTTCCAAAGGACGACTAGCGAGTGCGACTGACTATAAAAGTGATGCAAGTGTGGGTACAAACCGTCGAGATCGCCGATTTTCCGCCCTGATGCGTGCTGCAGCCAATTCAAACTGATCTCGAAGTTCGGCAAACCAATCGAAATGAAGGTACAGCCAGGATTTGATGTCCTTAATGGTATCTGAAGCCCAAAATATCGAACTTTATTTGAAGAACACGATATCGAAATGCAATACATGGGGCGGGGTCGGGGCGGGGTGTGGGACCGATGAGTCCGATATGTTGACTCAACAGGGGCGGCACGGTATCACATACCTTCTGATAGCAGCGTGTTCTTGCCTTGACGCTCCACCCCGGATTTGAGCATCATTGAAACCCGCAAAGGTTCGGGGAGTGGATATACAGGTGGCTTCGATCCTCGCGCCAAATCGCTCAACCCGCGACAAAGGTTTACGAGGCGCTCCAGCTCTATATTCTTCATGATGCTGGCCACCGGACTCGATCGCGTTTTGACCGCCCGTTTCATTCGGCCAAAGTAGTCCTCGAAGCAAAACATCCATAGCTCACGTGCTGGACCGTACATCATGAGCTGCGGCACGACATGAGTAAGGAGATGCTGCATCATCACCAAATCGGCTGGTGACATGTGATCTTCACCAAGCTTTAGGACCACTTTCACTCTCTCAATGAGACCTGGCATTTCCTGGAAAAGGCAAATAGCAGATCTCAAAAGGAAATAGTATGGGTACAATATAGGTGCATGCGGACCTACAATGCCCACGTGGGTACTACATCAGGGAGACGATCCGCCCCCATCGGGGCGGGGCCCCGGACCAAGATTGCTGCTAAACTAGGCAATGATGCTTTACCTTCAAAAGAATTGTAGGGCTGACAACCTCACGAACGATGGAGCATATCTCCCCAACATAATCCGCGTGCAAAGGCCTTTCCACGAGCCCATCCGGACCAGGCCAGCTCGACAGAACAGGCATAATTCCTGAAGTCATCGCCGTGATACCCAATGCCGCCTTTAATCTTCGAGAAATGAAATTCTCGTTCGCCTTCAGTTGCATAAGCTTCTGGGGCAGTGGGCCCCATGGTTTTGGTGCGCCCAGAACGTCACGTAACCACTCGGTCATGGCAATTCTCGACGGCTTCGACGGTGCCCACGGAGATGGTTTACCTGCAGTGGGCACAAAGCGACAGGTCAAGATTGTGCCCCTACTTGGGGCCCAGCTCCGTACCCGTTGGGGCTAGTGTGGGTCGGGACGGGTCCCACGCGTGGTACCCCTCGACTCTAGCAACTTACCAGCAAGTCGCTGAGCTGCTGTTCGAACACGTGTAGCATTGCGAGGTTGCGGAGGCGCAACAAGCCAGCCCCGATTGACCTTAAACTCTCTTGCAAAATTCCGACAATGCGCTGACCAGTTGCCACCACAAATCGATTTGTGTAAGCGTTGGACCAAGTTGCTCAATATGTGCATCAAGTCCAAAAGGTACATGTATATGACGTGGAAGTACACCAATCTGGAGAACGCGCAAGGAGTTTTCACACCAAACTTCTTGAAACTATCTTGTAACTGCTCTTTGGAAGCGCCGTTCTTCGCCATGCCTTTGTGCAACTGCTGTATTTGTCGGACACGTTCATCGGTGTGGAGGTCAGTCTCGGTATCGCCACCTGGGTAAGTAAGTGTACAATCCATAATGAATTGGGGCAGATTGGGGGCGGGTTGTTGGCGGTACGGGGGCGGTTAAGGGCGGGACAGGGGCGGGGCCAGGGCGGGACTCGGACAGTGCTTAGTAAGCACCAACGCTCCTATCACAAACTTCTCGGTAAACGCGACAGGTACAAGACGGGGGCGGGATGGGGCCGCACGCCGGACCGACATGGGACCAACATAGGACCGATCTATATGAGTATGATTGTACATCCAAGAATGGGCGGACCTCGTCGCTTTTGGAACTTCTCCAGAAATATCGTTTTCCCCATCTTGCTTTTCCCCCTTCCAATGCCGTTGATCAGGCACTTCAAGCATCCCATAATGGCAGTCGCAGCCATTCGTCGGGATGCGTCCACAAGGCCAACGTAATCCATGAGTACCGCGTACACCATGCATCGAACTGTAAATGGTTCTTTCTCGATGACGTCGAAAACCGTATGACCAGTGGACCACAATACGTCTAGCTCATCCACCAGGTGGTCGTAAAAGAGCGAAGTATCCTTGGGCTTGCCCTCCGCAATACCATACGTGAACACGTGCTTGTGTCGTTCCTCCCCGGGCAAGTTGCCAATCGTGAAGCAAATGGGCATGATGCTGGATAGCTGATCGTTGAACGGGTGGATTCCATCCGCGCAAAGAATAATCCATAGATTCCGGCGGTCTGCGACGGAAGAAATTGGGGTACTTCTGGACCAAAGCTCGGAGAGCAGGACAATCTGCATTGGCATGGACGGGTCCAATGTTAGGTCCCCATCGGTCCGGGGTCACGACTACATGTATACCACCTACCGAACCTACTATCATATCAATCTAATAATTTACTAAAAGTTCGCTGATTGAGCTAGGATAATGAGTGTTGGGTCCCACAGGTGTCCGGTATCGGGGCGGGCCATTGGACCGATTGGAACAGGAAAGGGACTATGGAATACTCAACAGGGCTGAGCATTTTTTATGATTCGCACCATGTATCCCGGTGACTTTGTCTGGTTGTTGGTCAGGGAGCTTGGTCGCATCGAAGCTCCGCACCATCGCGGCATATTCTGGACAAAGGAAGATGTACTCCAGCAGTGATTCCAAAGGCCAGTATCTGAAAATAGATCTTGCTCGACCGTTCGTTCTCACCCCGTCGTGTTCTTTTCCCAACCTATACCTCGATGTCTTACACTTCGGGCATTTATCGAGCTCGCTGTGTTCACCTTTGTACATGATGCAGCCCTTGATGCACACGTGCACCTCTTTGTACGCATGGTAGAAGGGTTTAAACCGCTTCAATGTCTCGGGGTACGTGCGAGGAAGGACTTGCCGTTCTTCGATGTTAAGGAGCCTTCCCCGGACGATGTCGAGAATAAACACGCTATTCGATGAAAACGACATTATGGAATGTCATTTTTCAATTTAATTATAGATAGCTAAATAATTCCAAGGCGTACGAAAATAGCGTATTTTCCGACGAGACGCGAGACGCACGTATAAACGCGGGTGCCGGTGAGGCTAATAGATACGTACGTATGAGTGCTTATAATAAATTCACAAGCACATGCAAGCATTCAATGTGGTAAACACGATACAAAATATGATGCGGTGACTAATTTCATTTTGTACATGTGTTTTATTAATGTTCAGGACTAGCTGTTAGCACTGCGACCACAGTCTACGCGGTATCTGCTCGGATACGTACGTATGAGTGCTTATAATACATTCACAAGCACATGCAAGCATTCAATGTGGTGAACACGATACAAAATATGATGCGGTGACTAATTTCATTTTGTACATGTGTTTTATTAATGTTCAGGGCTAGCTGTTAGCACTGCGACCACAATCTACGCGGTATCTGCGTTCATTCCAGGTTCAAGACAGGCATTTGGCACGGCGTGCACTATTTACTCGGCTGGTGCGTCGTCGGTAGGTGCGGGGGGAACGCTGTCTCCTGGTTCGCCGTCTCCTGCCTCTTCTTCCTCCTCTTCATCTCCATCTTCTCCTTTCTCTCCTTCTCCTGCCTCGGGTTGCCCAGAAGCCGTGCCGGTTTCAGCGGGTGGATCTTCAGCGGGTTCTTCACCGTCCTCATCAGCCGACTCCTCCATGTCCTTTTTGCAGTCGGCGATTTCTTTCGCCCTTTTGAGGTTTTCCTCCTCTATGCGTGCTTCCTCTTTGAGCTTCGCCGTTTCCTCGAGTGACATGCATTCCGTATCGCCGTTAGGCTCGTCGTTAATGTTCCCAATCCGCTGACTGGCTGCATTCACCATGTCTTGGTCGGAGTCGAACGCGACAGCGTTCAAGCCGCACCGGAGAGCTGCCATTGTGGCCGTCGCGACCCCACACCCCGCATCCAAGATCCAGTTGGGTGACGAATCGTTGTTTAACCGGGCGAAAGGTGCGGGTCCCATCATGTGGCAGTTGATGAGCTCTATTAGCAGGTGCTGGGGCTTCTGGTGAGCGCATACCACTTTCCCATCGTCTCGATAGGGTTGCTTGACGACAGAATACCCCTCCAACACATTCGCCCTCGAGCCCGCCTCCGCATCCTTCGACGAGAAGTCGAAGTCGCACATCCATGGTTTGCGAGTGGATTTTTCCCCGGACTCATGGTCCGCCATTTGGAACCCGATGACAGCCGCTTCGAGAACATTGTACCGGATTTTTTGGTTGGCACCTACATCCTGGTTCTCCTTGCGCCACCATATGCGCTGGGCCCCACCGTTGCATTTGCTCTCCAGGATCTTCAGGAACCCGGTCTGCTGAGCAAACCCACAAAATATCAATATTGTCCAGTCCGGCGAGGTGGTGAGCGCCGCAAAGGCATCTATGAACTTGATCAGGTCGGGCTCGGATAACGCGTGCTCTGACAGCTCCGTATCGAAGTCGTAAATAACGTCCAGTATTGTCCCCACGTAATTCATCTTGGGGACATTCTCGAGTTTCGTCAACTCGTCTTTGTAGATCATGTAGCCGGTTTGAACCGTCTTCCACTCGAACTCTTTCTCGCACGCTGCCTCCTTGCCATCCTCCACAAGGGGGGAGGGAAGTGCCACCTATTATTATACCACAAACCGCTTGTTAATATTTGAATGACCCAATGAAAATTGCTAGCGCAATAAAACATGCAACTACATGTTGAGGAGCACGACTATTACAACAAAGAATGTTGAAAGAACGCACACCTTAACTGTATTGGGGACGTAGTTGACGGGCAGCCGCCCGAGGTCTCCCTCTCCGGCCTGACACCGGGAAAGCCACGTGTTGCAGTCTGCGACGAATTGGACGATGGCCTTGGGAACCGTGAGCTGACTCCCCCCTCGCCCACTTTTACCTTGTTTCACCGCCTTGATGCATCGCTCGATGGACTCCTGGCAAGCCCAAGTCTCACCGTATTTCCTCTCAAAAGCAGTCCAATTCTCCACCCCAGATTGCGACACGATCCAGGCCTGAACGTTGCGTTGGGCCTTGAACCTCTTCAGGGTGTCAATCGCCTCTGCGATGGTGAGCTCAGTGGTCAGGATTTTCTTCAGAACGCCGTTCAAGTAATCAACCTCCACGTCCGAGTGAAACCCGAGCATCGTCTGGAAAAAGGACATGTTCAACTCCTTCTTCTCGCTCTCCTTCACGATCGCCTGCTGCAAAGGCTGTGCCGGCTGACCGACACTCAACGTGTTACCGGCGCTTCGAGGAACACGCCTAGACCTGGCCTTGCCACCCGACTTCTTCTTCTTGAGGTCGGCACCTACATCCTTCAACGCCTCCTCCGCCCCAGACGTCTCGGTAGTCATGTCAACGATCTCACTCTCCGGAGTCCAGGTCTTGCGTTTCTTACCCGACCCCTTGGTGGGGGTCTTAGTCTGCCCCTTCAGAATACGCAATTCGTACGCATGCATGATTCTAACAATCTGGTCCCAAGTCTCCTGACGCACTGTAGCCATCGACCAATTCGTTGCGTATTCGTTGGCGTAGGAGATGTGATTCATTTGCAACACCTCCGCCTTAATCTGCAACTGCTGAGCCGATGTCAAAAAGTACCAGACCGGGAACCATTTGCCATTGTCAACGTCTCCCCCGAAAAGCTCCCAATCGTTCACATTGGCCCAGTCCCCCTTCGACAGCTTCTCGTAGACATGCTTCCTATTCTTCTTTGCAGGAAGCTTGAAAGTCTTGGAATCGTGCTTTTCCAACTGCTTCACCAGGCCGTCCTCCGTCCAGTCTTGGGCCTGAACGTCCCATTCCGTGATGCCACAATGCCAATAGAGTTTGTGGAGAGGGCCCTTCGATGCCTGCATGGTTTGCCGAGAAATTACGGTAAGTAACATTCTTTTACTTTAAGTAAGTAAGAGCTTTAAGTGACAAAGATGGATAAGTTACATTGTTTTCTCAGAAATCACCTGCATGCCCGTTCGCATGGATTTTATGATTTGCTGGTGCGACTTGCCCTTCACGTTCTGGTCGACGGTGTTCTGCTCGTCAGCCAAAAATCGGACCATGTCAGACTGTAGATTAAAATACAATTTGCACTCGATCTGCTGAAAAGCTTCGTTATCTGGTTGTTCTTGGTGAAGCTCCCGCCGAGCGGTGAGGCTATGTTGGTGCCCGAAGCACACGAAACGATATACGCCTTCCCACACCTTACTGGGGTCAAAGTCCTCCGCGGTTGTGAGGTGCTCCCCAGAGTGCTCCCATATAACGTACACTAGGGAGGTGTTCTGAAAACCGTGTGGGTTCCAAGCCATGCTCTCTTTCAAGTTCATGACTTGCGCACGGTCCTCATCCCTGATGCGCTCGTAGTCCTCAGCCTGTATAATGTACTGGATAGGTATGTTGAAGGTACACCCCTTGACGTCTTTGGCGTCAACGACTCTGGGGTACCGGTGGTTATACTCAATCTGATACCGAATCGTATTAGAATGAGCTACTGAACGCCGCTGTTTCGGCAAAGAGAGCAAGGACTGCCAGTTCTGCGCTGCTTGCTCGGCATTCTGTTCTTTGGCCGCCTTCGCTGTCTCTCCAGGCCCGTAAGCTAACAATGAGCCGCCCGGACCACGACTAGCAGCCAGATCGCTTTCTGCTGCAGGTGTCAACGGTACCTATATTGTAATATAAAAGTACAAAGTTAGTCACTAACAGATAACACCTCATTAGGTTAATGAGCAATTCGAAACAACACTCATATTCATTATAAAACTGTTAAGGGGAAATCACAAAGGTTAGAAACTTTGCACAACTGCTCATTAAGCTAATGAGACATATTTTACATTACAAGCTAATGGTACATATTTTATTTAACATCGGTCTTGATCAATTACGGTTGTCAATGTAATTGTATGCCTACTTCTTTAGTTTTGATTTACTACATTCCTGTCGATGGCTCGACTTCCAGTGCTGCTTCGCACAATCATGGGAACAGTATACTGCTTGGTGACAGCCGCCACACCGCTTTTCTCCTTGTTTACCACAATTTATACAGAGACACTGGTGTGCTGACACCGAGGACTTCCCGAAACGATCTTTGTTTGCCTTCCGAACAGCAGATTGTGTGAAGCATGCGGTCCAGCCATTGGGAAGCTTTACTGGTGAATTAAAGTCGGTTGTGCCAGAATCCTGCAGTAAAGTAAAAAAAAGAAAAACTGCTCATTAAGCTAATGAGACCTTTTGGTCAGTCATCAAATATCTCGGTTAAAACAGTCACACATGTCATATGATGACAGTAGGTATCATACTAACTGTAAAAAAAATCGTAAAGGCCAGAAAGTTGCAAAACTGCTCATTAGGCTAATGAGGCTTTTTGTTCAAGTTTCGGTCAGTCATCGAATTTCTCGGGTAAAACAGTCACACATGTCATATGATGACAGTAGGTATCATACTAACTGTAAAAAAAATCGTAAAGGCCAGAAAGGTTGCAAAACTGCTCATTAGGCTAATGAGGCTTTTTGTTCAAGTTTGGGTCAGTCATCGAATTTCTCGGGTAAAACAGTCACACATGTCATATGATGACAGTAGGTATCATACTAACTGTAAAAAAAATCGTAAAGGCCAGAAAGGTTGCAAAACTGCTCATTAGGCTAATGAGGCTTTTTGTTCAAGTTTGGGTCAGTCATCGAATTTCTCGGGTAAAACAGTCAAACATGTCATATGATGACAGTAGGTATCATACTAACTGTAAAAAAAATCGTAAAGGCCAGAAAGTTGCAAAACTGCTCATTAGGCTAATGAGGCTTTTTGTTCAAGTTTGGGTCAGTCATCGAATTTCTCGGGTAAAACAGTCAAACATGTCATATGATGACAGTAGGTATCATACTAACTGTAAAAAAAATCGTAAAGGCCAGAAAGTTGCAAAACTGCTCATTAGGCTAATGAGGCTTTTTGTTCAAGTTTTTTAAGACACACTAATAATTATAGAAATGACAAATAAATGAACAAAATATCACAGGATTTTCAAAAATCTTTGAACTTACCGCGGTTGGAAGTACTCCGGTGCCACCCATATCCGTATCGATTGATTCGTCCAAGAGACTGTACTCTTCACCAGATAACTCAGCAGACTTCCAGAAGTCTGGGTTCTCGGAATTTCGCCACATTTCATTCAGAAAAGAACTGTAAGCAGCAGCAGGAACTTTGGACGCTGAGCGGTTAACCAGCTCATCCAGCCTGTTCTTGCGCACTGTGTAAGTAGGCGCCACGCTGCTAATCAGCATATTTTCAGCGTCAAGACGGACAGCGCTATACTCATGAGGGCGTTCAGACGCCGCCAGCACGTACAGCGGGGTATTGCCGTTGGCGGTTGACGCAGCGCCAGCGAAAGAGATACGAAGGTTCTCATCTGCGTTTGCTTGCAAAATAGGCAAATTTTTTTGAACTGTTTCCCCATCGGCTGTTGCGAGATAAACATACACTCGCAGCTGATGGCCGTTTAAAGAAGGTACGCGCTCAACTGCCCACTGCTTGCCGGGTATCTGTGTTATGCTTCCTGCGCTCATTAATGCGCGAAATTGATCCAAAGTTGCCATTATTTTAATTCACGAAAAAGTAAAACAAAAAGGGCGATGAGCTGTGAGCGGTGTTATGCAAAGTAGGTTTTGAATTGTGAGGAAGTCTAGTCGAGTTTATTGAGTTTCAATAAGTTTTGTTCTCTCGTCATCAAAATCTGAGAATTGCAAATCGAAGTATTTTATTGGACGGGCCGAACGCGACAAAGAACTCGAATCTGCATTCAAGATCTCGATTTCGATTAATGACATCTGCACTCGATCCGGGAACTTGAGTACAGAGTGATGTTATTGGACAAAGTTTGGTCGATCGATCCGATGAATTTAATATGACCGACCGTAATATTCAAATTCAAAGTCATCGGCTGTCGCCCCTGACGAAACTGGGAATGAACTCTCGTCGTTTTCATTTCACGGAAATTGGCTTCATAAGATTTTTGAACTATTTTTCTGATGGGGCCGTTCTGGCGAATAGCTGACGAAGCTATCGACGAAGTTATTGACCTTTCACAGCCTGCAATATACTACACCCAGAACGAAGACGATATCATAGAAATAGAAACAGACGTATTTCGCTCATCGCCAGTTAACGCTCCTCGCTCATCGCTATACAAAACAGTTTGCGACGATGAGATATTATGCTTTCCGTGCGTTGAAACGCCAATGCACTCGAAAAGCGCAGAAACTCCAATGACTGCAAACTTGCAAAAGACTAGCGACTCTCGCGCGACTCAGCGCTCATCGGACTCTAATGACACAATAAACACGCAAGAGTCTAGTTCGCGAAAGATAACAAGTGTTGACTTCAATGAGATAACGCAAAGCCTTGAAGCAAGCTTTAGTTCACATTCCGTGGGTGACGAAAAGAGTGAAAGTGTATGTGCTGAATGGGAAAAGTACTAAGGTCGGAAAAGAGCGAGCAGTTTACACATCAGTAAAAAGAAAACCCAAAGTTAAGAGTCAAATATCAATCAAAGAACGAAACCTTTCACAATCAGACATTGAAAGTATTGCAACTTATCGGTGCAAGTGCAAATCGTTTTGCTCGTTGATGTTTCACACATCAGCTTTAGCTGCTCAACGCGAAATGTTTTGGAACTTGTCTCAAAAAGATCGTAAAGAATGGATGATAAGAGATCTTATGAAGAGCGGGACCAGAACTTGTGACTCAAGATTCATATTTATGTTCTTCATATGTGACAGACCGGTAAGTTTGCCAAAACTGCTCATTAGGTTAATGAGCGGTTTTCCTTCTTTTTTATAAAATCCCCTTGAAGAATTTTTTTTGTTCTATTCCTGAAAGTGTGCCAAAACTGCTCATTAGGTTAATGAGCGGTTTTCCTTCTTTTTTATAAAATCCCCTTGAAGAATATTTTTTTGTTCTATTCCTGAAAGTGTGCCAAAACTGCTCATTAGGTTAATGAGCGGTTTTCCTTCTTTTTTATAAAATCCCCTTGAAGAATTTTTTTTTGTTCTTATTCCTGAAAGTGTGCCAAAACTGCTCATTAGGTTAATGAGCGGTTTTCCTTCTTTTGTTTCAAATCCCCCTTTAAGAATATTTTTTTGTCCGTATTCCTGAAAGTGTGCCAAAACTGCTCATTAGGTTAATGAGCGGTTTTCTTTCTTTTTTATAAATCCCCTTTGAAGAATTGTTTTTGTTCGTATTTCTGAAAGTGTGCCAAAACTGCTCATTAGGTTAATGAGCGGTTTTCCATCTTTTGTTTCAAAAATAACCTTGAAGAATATTTTTTTGTTCGTATTCCTGAAAGTGTGCCAAAACTGCTCATTAGGTTAATGAGCGGTTTTCCTTCTTTTTGAAAACATTCACTTTGCTGGTATATTTACAGGTGTGTTCGGCATTCTACCAGAAGGTTTACAAAGTAAGCCAAGGCTATTTCTGCGACGTACGCGAGCGCGTTCTCTCTGGAAGAACGAATTTCATTCACGGGCTGACTGGCAGTGAGGCAAATCGGCGTTTGTCCAACAAAAAATCAAATGTCGTCGCCTTCGTGAATAAATATGCGGAAGAACAGGGCGAACCTCAGCCTCATAAACCTGAGACGCATCTCCCGTCGGGGAAGACAAGAGAAGAGATTTGGGATGACTATCTCGATTCTTTATCTATTCACGACCGCAAATCCAAGGAAGTCTCCTTGCCGTACTACTACGAAATCTGGAAAGACGAGTTCAAATCTTGGCTCAAAGTTCCGAAGTGCAAGCGTTTTTCGCAGTGCAGTGTATGTGCTTCGATCAAACTCTTGAAGGAGGGCACACCTAAATCCCAGCACGGTAAGCTAAATTCTGAAAAATACAGTATTTGCATTTGTTTTACGTTGTTTTAGAAGTTTGTATATTAAAACGTTTTTTTTTCAGGTCAATACGACAAAATGCGATAGGTGCACCTTAACCAAGCGCGTGCCGAGCGTGAGAAGTTCTACAAACATGGCCGAAAATCTAACATGACTAAGAGCATCAAGGAAACAAGACGTGGTGGAAATATTCCTCTGTCATCATTGACGGGATGACCCAATGGACGACGCGCCTGCCGCATTTCAGGCGCATGCCATCATATCTGGACCGAAAGGACTTCTTGGACGTGCACAATATGGGTAGCATCATCGAAAACGTTGGCCGGTTTATGGACTTCAACTACGCGAATTACGGTGACGACGCCAACTTCCTGCTGAACGTGCTGCATCGTGACGTCACTCGAATTCAAGAGCACCGTCGTAAAGGGGATGGCGAGGAACCGTACCCGATGCCGGAAGTGTTATACGTCCAGCTTGACAACGTGGGCACCAACAAGAGCATTATGCTTTTGGCGTATATCTCTTGGTTGGTTATGTCTGGCGCGTTCAAGAAGGTGAAGGTGAACTTCCTAATCGTCGGCCACACCCACGAGAACATCGACCAGATGTTCTCGCGTTTTTCCGTGCGCTTAAAACGCAAGCTTGCGATGACCCTTGACGAAATGATGGAAATCGCAAAGGAGTGTTTCTCGGATGGCATCTTCACGACCGCGGTGGCGAAAGTGCACGATTTGAAGACCTGGTTCGCGGTGGTCGCTACGAGAACGTCTGTGGCATCTCCACGCAGCAGACCTTCAAAGCGTTCAAGAACGAGGCCGGCGAAGTGGTCGTGCAATACAAGATGTATTCCACCGACAAGAAGTGGCTACCAGAGGAGGGCCTCAAGGTGTTGAACTCTATGCCCGAGAACCTGCCTGATTTTGTCAAACCGAAAGCCTTCTCCGAAGAAGGGCTTACGAAGCTCGAGGATCTCGTGGACGGGATGCGGACCATTTTGAGTACGACGTTTACACCTACCCACGAGGCGGGGTGGGCGGAGCTGTTGAGGAAGCAACGAAAGCTGACAGAGGAGGGCATTTTCGAGGAGCCCAATGTCCCGTTCGTTTTGCCGAGCAAATTGCACGCACGTTCGAATGCCCCTTTGGTGCATGCCCTGGAAGCTCCTCTCAGACTCGCCGAAGCTCAGATGCCAGCAGCAGCAGAAATTCCAGCCCGAATTCAAGAACGCGTAGAACGTGCACCGATTGCCGTGTACACGGGCAAACGTAAGGCGGTGAATCGGGCTGCTAGAAAAGCTGAAGCGTACGTGGCCAACCCGGTATGGGAGGTTTCGTTCGATCAGATGACCGTAAACAGCTACGCCGTTTGCTTCGGAGAAATCACGGGCGTGAAGGCCAACGATGTATGCCAATTCCGTGTCAAGCTCAACGGAAAAGAATGGTCGGACCCCCTGATGCTTGTCCGAGTGCATGCACGGATTGTCTACGCGAAGGAGTTGAAGTACAAGTACCTGAAAGTGAAGACATACACGGACACTAAGGAGCGAAGACTCGGAAAGGTGTTGGCAGCGAAAGCGGGAGCCTTCTGGGAGAACGCATCCGATACGCCGTCAACTGAGCCCTTCAAAAGTGCAGAGATATTGCTAGCGTGGAACATCGCAGCTAACGAAGCAAAAGGTTGTATCCCATATGAGCAGTATGGGCAACTTATAGTCGCACTCCTGGCGCAAAGAGCCAAGAAAAGACGAATTGATAACGGGCAAGTGGAAGAAACAGTAGGCGATGAAGACAATAGCGAAAACGAGGAAAATGAGCTAGACGACGGTAGCGATGTTGAAATGTGAATAGCATCAGCTGGCTTAGACGCACAAAATATATGTACATAATGTAAATACGATTATTAGAGAAATCTGATATGGCAATTGCTCATTTCTTTCGTATGCCATGCTCGCTACCATTTACCGCACAGAAAATAAATTGCATGCTTCACCGTGTCTTGGAAACATTTTCGTACGTGTCTTGTAATTTTACCGTTGCGGAGGCCTGCGAGCAAAAGTATTTTCAACATCAACATTTTCAGCACATATATTTTCTAAATATCGCCAAAAACAGCTAATGTCAATTATCTACCCTAATGTCAATTTCATCGAATAGCGTGTTAATAGATGCAAAGATGGACTGGGTCCCGTTGTGCTCGACCTGCATCTCCAAAAGGTCAAGTAACAGTCCGTTGATCTTGGAAATGTCCTGCAAGGCGCCAACACTTCATCAGTCCATCCGCGCTTGGTACTAGAAGGATGCATGTGTAAAGTCATGGGGCAATATGGGTCCCCATTCGGTACCACATCATGGGACCGGGCCGTTCACACAGGTCCCATATCGGTCCCATGTGGGTACCATAACTTGCAAGCAGCACTCACTACTGTAACCGTACGAGGCGGTATGTACTGGTCCTAGACCGGTACTACGTCCCGTACCAATAGGTCCCCCAAATGTTCCCAATGGGTACCACATCCTGAACACCCTACTCACCACATCGTCTTCTCCATCGGAATCGCCCGCAGAATCGTCAGTAAGGTCTTCGGCATCTTCATCCTCCTCGCCACTAACTTCCCCGTCGCCGTTGTCGTCTCCAGATGACGATTCGCCATCATCATCACGTAGTTGTTTCCCAAACCCCAAGTCCTCGATGTGTTTCGCCAACCCTTCAAAGTTGGATATCACCTCGGCTTCCCGAGAGGTATAGTCACGATCCGCACCGCCCATCTCATCATCTCGGGGAGATGATCGCTCATTCTCTTCTTCGAACTCCTCTTGCGGAATGTATACACCATATTGTTTGACATGTCGGAGAATTTGACGGCGGCCAAGTTCACGTGTCGTAAGCCCTCGGTGGTGGCATTGTTTACACGGACAAATGCCATACTCTGAAACGTAGCGTCCAGGGCGGCTTCCTTGTATGCCCTGTGGAGTCGCCATCTATCGTCACATAGACAAGTGCCAAACCATTTTATCCAGCATGGTGCAGGTAGAACGCCTGCAAAAGGTCGTACACGCTGGGGTCAGTAAGTGTTTGAAGCGAGCAGTACAATACGGGGGCGGGGTCTCGGACCGATAGGAATCACTCAGTCCATAACCGGTCCCGAACCCCGGACCCGTAGGAACCATGCCTTGGACCCCACACGGACCCGTCGGTACCATGCCTTGGACTCCATACGGACCCGTCGGTACCATGCCTTGGACTCCATACGGACCCGTCGGTACCATGCCTGGGACCCCACATGGACCCGTCGGTACCATGCCTGGGACCCCACACGGACCCCACACGGACCCGTTCGGAATCCACCGCAGCAAGACGCCGCAACCCTAATAAACCCTATGGTCCCATAGGTGGAACACAGCCCGCCCCTATGGGGTAAAGTAAAAAACAACTGGGTTTAGGGCGTGGGTCCAGGTCCATGTGGTCTAAAAATGTCTGACCATGCATGGACATCGCATGGACTTGCCAAATAACCCGTTGAACCACTGTGGGACCGACGGCATGGACCCGTAATGAAGCCTATGGGACCGACGCACAAGTCAAGGTATGGCTTACGCGAGGTCGACTTTACACAAAACTTC